>JAYMTH010003120.1:0-11371 GCA_036897465.1 Pelargonium australe | reverse complement strand
CCAATCCAGTCTTCCATGAGAGGACTAAGCACATTGAGATTGACTGTCACTTCGTGAGAGAAAAGCTTGTTGATGGAATTATTGTAACAGAATTTGTCAACTCTAACGATCAACTTGCGGATATCTTCACTAAATCCCTTAGGGGTCCTCGGGTCGTATATATATGTAACAAGCTAGGAGCATATGATATATACGCTCTAGCTTGAGGGGGAGTGTTAGTGTTAGTGATAGTGTATATATGTAATTAGTTTATTATGTAGGGTCATATATGTCATTTAGGTCCCTCTCTAGCTCTATTTAAAGAGCCCTATCCTTTGTAATCTGAGATATCTAAGATATAGAGTCTTATCACTTCTCACCTTATACTCTCTATCACAACAAGTACCATACTCAACAGTTTTGTTAATTTGTTAAACTAATGTACTTTAGTCCCCTGCTGACCTAACTTAGGATACTGTACTTTTCATTCCAGTTATGAGATATGAAATGACTAGGTAGGAGTGTAAACTGTAAACGAGTTGAGCCTTGATAATTTTAGGCTTGATTCGGCTCGATTACACCACTAAGGCCACTCAACTTTGAGTTTCTTTATTTTACTTTTGCTCAATTATGGTTGATAGTGACAGTTGCTCAGACTCAGTTTTAGGTTGTTTGTTATTTTCTTCTTTCTAATCACATCTGTCCTACAAATGGTTGAGATATTCACCACTAATTAGATCTGACTAGATCAGGGTTGTTGTTTCAATAGATGAGCCTTGCTATAACCACTTGCTTGATTGATAATCGTTCAACACTTATTGTTGGTGGGTTTCATGCAATGGTAGACCTTGAATGTAAGTCAACAAATGAAATCCTCGAAGTCTAGGTGTTGCAATTGCAACCAGATGTTAATCCATAGTATTTATCCAAATAGAATAGTCTAACAGTTAATCCATAGAATAGTTTAACATCCAGCAAACATTGTAAGTTCTGTGTAACGCTTGTAATAAAAGATTCTTTGTGTTGAATCAATGTAAAGAACGAAGTTTCAATTTGACAAATCAGCTGACGGAATATCCTGCTTATCCATTCAGATGGAAGTGCAGATTGCATTCACTCCTAGATCTTTTTTCTGATTCTTGTTATATTTACAGCTCTCATGTCACAAGAAGCGTAAAAGAAAGGAAAAATATGATTATGAAGACTGGAAATCCACTGTAATTGCATCTAACAAAGATAGTGAGAGAAAAGGTTAATAACTCATTTCTCTTCAGTTTCTGTTACCATGCACCTATACACACATCAATTTAGGCCATTGACTGATTCTCATTTTCATGTTTTCATTTTCCAGCTCCTTGCAAGCGAACCCGGCAAACTAGTCTAGACTTTTTCAAGAAAGTTCCTGAAACCCAGAAGTTGGAGGCCTAGCAGCTTTTGGCATTTATGCCTGCTTTTACTTATACAAAGTTACATTCTTGATTTGGCTTTGTTGGAACTTCCCATGGCTGCAAGCAAACTACAAACTGGTTGAAGACAGCATTTTTGTTAGCTCATAGGATTAAACTGTTGTATCCATTTGGGACAACTTCATTTTTCTTGATTATTGGTGATTGTTGCAAGAACAAACAATGTATGGATGTGCATTTGCTTGCCAGTTGCCTCACAAAAATGATTGCAATTTTGTAATGACATGACTGTATATAATTTTACAATATTATTTGTCCACTACATATTGACAGATTCTGAATGTGCTTCCTACCCATTTTGCCTCACATTTTCAATTCCATGATTATATTGTTTTTAATCGTTCTAATAATTATACATATTAACCTCAATAATGCAAGATTCGTATGTAGTGGATAACATAAAAAAATTGCATGATAGCAGATGATTCTCAAATGAGCAGTTTTAAAACGTACCTAGTTGCTCTGAGTGTAACCTAATTAGGAATTAAAGAAAAAAAAGTAGGATTTGATTCTATTTTTTTAACGTAAAAACTGTTAATTTATTAATTCAAATTAGATGATAACTAAGACGGAATAAAGTTGGGAGTTTAAAAATCAATTCCTTCAACCAAGTCTGACAAAGAGGTCGGGAGTTAATCAACTCGTGTGTCACTTAGCTCGTAGATCAAACCACAAACAAAAACTAGGCACTACTAAATTGAGTCATAATGGCTAAAACAATTTCAGTAATCAAGTTGAATGCACTGCAATTCTTCTCCATCAGTCTGAATAAACAAGCCGAAGACACTAGAATATTCTCCTCCACCTGAAGAGCACAAAAATCTGAAAACGAATGCACAAAAAAATTAAGACAAACACTTACAAGTTGCTGCCGACCACCACTCGTCACCGCCAGGTCAAGGTCAACCATCTGGTTCGACAACTAACTCAATCGGAGGAGCCAAACCGAACCACCAGAGCCCAGCTTGTTGTGGTATCTGCTAGCGACACGTGTGCTTATTATTAAAGCCAAGCAAACGCCCACGCGCTAACGTAATTGGAACACGCGCTGTGCGAAGCCGGCCTGTGCAATTGACCTGTTGTTCAGACATTAAAAACCGGTCAAAGTCGGCATCGTCTTTGACCGACAACGGAGAAACCAGAATTAACGACAGCAAGAAGAGTAGCAATCCACTCTACAACTGGTCGGTTCCTCCCTCCAATCACAACCCAGAAGTTCATCTCGTGGGTCCCGCACCCACCCATCCATCACTCGACACGTTCAGGTTTCACGCAATCAACTGTAGACTAGAGTATCATATCATGCGGAAGATCACGTTGTCGTCGTCTTGGAAATCATCAAACGTTATATTTTGATTTTTAATAGAATTCCAAATCCTCTCTCTCTTTCTTCTTCGGTTTCAACGACTCTCTCATCGATTTTTTTTTTTTTCTTTCCTGCAAACCCTAAATCACCGATCATTTCATTTTGTGTTTTGCACTTGAGCAGACGAAGAGGAACGAGGAGGGAGAGTGGTACACAGGAGTGGCGTTACCATTTTTAGTCGAAAGAGGAAGTTTCATTTTAAAAGATATTATTTTGGAAGCTTAGGTTTTTATTTTTCTTTGTGGGAAGACAAAAAGGAATTGGGTATAGATCATTGTTTTTAATAATTGTTTTTGGGATATGGGTTTCGCGATTTCTGATGATATATTGAGTACTTTTGTCCCAATCGTGATTTACTGGGTATATTCCGGCGTCTACGTTCTCTTAGGATCTTATGAGAAATATAGGTTACATTCGAAGACGGACGAGGATGTCAAAAATTTGGTCTCCAAAAGCACCGTCGTCAAAGGTGTTCTTCTCCAACAAGCACTTCAGGCCATGGTCGCTGTCCTCTTGTTCACCGTACGTTATACCAATTCCTGATTTTTTTTAATGTCTCTCTCCTGTGAATTTTGGGTCAATGGGTAATTTTTGTTTGTGCCTAAATTATATAGCTTTCAATTTGTTGTTCTTCTTATATTTATGATAAGTGATTGGCAATTGGATGTGTTGTGTATGGCAATTTAATTTCTATTGAATCTCAGTCAGCTCACCTGGAATTGGGTGCAAAAGAACCAGTAATTGTCTGTAGTTTGTTTTCCATATGAATTATTCTAGCTGGGCTACCATTCTAGCACTTTTTTTTTTTTTTTTTGTTAGATTTTGTTGTGGACATCATGTTTTATTTCCTGAAATTTCTAGAATCTAGAGATTGCAGGTGATGCGCCTGTTTTTCTTGGTCAGCACACTAGATTGTTGTTGTCGTCGTCTTGTCTACATGTTAGGGTTATATTTTTATAAGTGTTGAATATTATAAGTTCAAGTCTCAAATGTCTATGATCAATGTTCGATGTCCGTTTCCAATGTCAAGGTTCGTTGTCAACGTTGGAAATGATTGGGACCTTACGCATGATTACCAAGTGTTATGATCCATTCCGAACCTCCGGACGGGCCTCGAAAGCCTTGAAACGACCAAAACACCTCCCTGGGTCCGAAAGGATGCTTCTGTCGCGACGACGGAGCTCGTCACGACGAGATTGAGCGTATGCGCTCAATGCCCGCCTTATTAGTTTTGTCCTTCGTCGTTTGCAGCCAAGTTTCATGCGTTGAGGCCTTCGCTCTTGAGGGCTTAGAAAGGCTTGACATGCCTTAGTCTTGATTTGAATGTCTTTGGGTGTCGTCATCGACCTTAGGCGCAGCCATCAGCGTTGGGCGCGCATGATGACCTTATGCTTCGTCGTACGACGATGAGCGTTGTTGTCGACCTTAGGCGTGACCATCAACGTTGGGCGTGCGCGATAGCCCTGGCGTTGTTGTCGACCTTGGGCACGACCATCGGCGTTGGGCGCACCGCGATGGCCTTGGGCGTCATCGTACAATGATGAGCATAGTCGTTGACCCCTAGAACAAGTGATTTGCCGGTCTAGTGTCTTGGGCACGTGACCTTGGGGCATGTCTCGTAGTCGTGAAACTGGTGACGCGGCACTATGTTTTTATTTGCTGTAAAACTTATGATTATTTGTCTCATTAGTAGGATTTCCTTTTCTCTGATCCTTTTTCAAAGAGGTGTGTTTATTTATTTTTAAAATCAAATGTAATTTCTCTGTTCCATTCTGGTTTTTGCAAGTTTACTGCCCTTATAATTTTATTTGTGTTTAGCTGTATGAAAAGAATATTTCATTCTCCTTCAGAGGCTTTAGGATGCTTGATCGAATTTTCTGTTTTGGTAGTTTTCTGATATAACCACCTTGATAGGTTCCTTCAAGTTCCATGTTATTTGGAGTTTAGTTTGTTTAGAATGGATACAAAATCAAACCAGGAAGCTTTAGATATTGTTTGGTGCATGTTTATGCCATGTAGTGAGGACTTTGAATATCCATAAGAAAATATTCTGTGTTTCGGGGAATTAAATTAAAAAAAGTATAAGGTGAATAGGAGTGCTAGCTCTTGTGCTTATGGGCTAGTTGTTTAGGTAATGAAGTTATCCCAAATTTTGAGCTGTGTGATCAAATGGTTTTTCATTGTGCTAAAATATAAAGTCACTCTCTTTGTTGACTTTTCTAGAAGAGATCTATTACACAAGTAGGAGTGACCATACTCCATTAATAGACTGATTGATTTAACTTATGAAGGTCTTCATAGGCATCATACCTATCTTATTGGTAATTGGAATTGTGATGTGGATAGTGTTATTTATGGATCATTGATCATAATCTTGCAGCTGCTTCTTCAACCTGTCTGTTCTTATATTCAGAGATCCTCGTAATGCGATATTCCTGTCATGCAGGTAACTGGGAATAGTGGTGTGGATGCTACAAATCAAGAAGTTTCCCTAATTGTTATTGCTCAACAATTCGTTACTGCAATGTTAGTTATGGATACGTGGCAGTATTTCATGCACAGATACATGCACCACAACAAATTCTTGTACAAGCACATTCATTCTAAACATCACCGTCTAGTTGTGCCCTATTCATTTGGAGCTCTATACAATCATCCCGTGGAGGGCCTTCTTCTTGACACAATTGGTGGAGCCTTATCTTTCCTCATTTCTGGTATGTCTCCCCGAGTTTCCATCTTCTTCTTCTCATTTGCCACCATCAAAACAGTGGATGACCACTGTGGATTAATGCTTCCCGGGAACCTCTTCCACGTCTTCTTTAGAAACAACACTGCTTACCACGATGTCCACCATCAGCTGTATGGTAACAAATACAACTTCTCCCAGCCATTCTTTGTAATGTGGGACAAAATCCTCGGGACGTATATGCCTTACTCTCTCGAGAAGAGAGTAAGTGGAGGCTTTGAAGCTCGGCCTACTAAAAATCAGAAAGATGAATGATTCTTACCTCGAGCATCTATTGAGACTGTACAAGTACTATTGTTCTTATTTTTTCCTGCTTAATGAGCCACACTTGCATAATTTGTATATACAAATGTTATTGTGCTTTTGTACTTCTACTTGTTTATGTTAATACAAGTATTTGAAACTTGATTCGTATTGAAATATATCATGATCTCAAATTTCCATCCAAATGTTTTGCCTACTTAATACTAAGAAAAGAAACAAAAAGGTTCCTGTAAACTCATTGGGGCAGGATTGAGACTTAAAACACTGGTTACTGTCAACTCCAGCAATAATTTCACCTGGAAAAACAGTAACAAACACCACAACTGGATAGATCTGTCCCTCTAAAGTCTAAATTTAAAATTATTTGTTGGAATTTTAGACTGTCTTTAGGAAGTTGCATGTTTCTTTGTTGATCTGAACTAAGTAACTAACTACTATTTAACTGTTATCTATGGTTTGTTGTAGCATTTTCATTTCTTTACTCCTACTAGTCTCTCATCACTCTTGCTCCTCTAGTTATATTTCAAGTGTGCCAATAAATGTTAAAACCCAGCTTAAGGTGGTCCAATCTTGTTATGACAAACAGGAGTTATTGTATAGGGAGTGGTCCATAACTTTGCTGAAATTGTTTTCAGTTTACCTGGTTTTGTATTTTGCTGGCTTTTTGGTTTTTGTAGTTAAATACACTATGCTCTGCTAGTTTTTGGTTCTGTAAAAGAAAGGGCAGCTTGGCGCACAAGATTCCTACCATTGTAGGGGCACGGGAAGAGTCAACCGTGTTCTTATGATCTGCAGAGCTTTTATCAGTACATGAGTTGTTGAGACTCTTTCTTCCATTTGCCTTGATTCTTCTTTGGAACCGACATTCCTCGCTTCTGCATATTTTGGACATTACCTGGAAAATGATGGGAACAATAGTATTTGTTGGACTTTTCTGATATTCTTGCTCAGCTCTAAATTAAGGGCAATTTCTATCCACGTAGGCTTTCTTTGCCATGAGAACCTAACTCGAGAGCCTTAAAGAAATGGCCATCTCCTCCAAAGTGGTCCATCTGAGACCCCTTATCACCATTATTTTCTCTGCTGCAGATTGATACCTAATTGGAAAATCACATTTCCCTTCGCTGCATGCATCTTCTTGCCACAAACGAGCTCCTTCCAGCTAATATGTCCCTTTTCGTGCATTTACGTTTCTTCTACTTCATGTCCGTCCCTTATCATTCACATGGCCATGCCCATGCCCTTAGCTGTCATGCTTAGCAAGTGTTGGTCTCACAGTAATGAAGGAATGAGAATGTCTTTGAAAAGCTCCCCGAACACTGTACGCCACTCAAGGAGTTGTCGGCGGTGGTCACAAGATGGAGCGAGGAATGGGAAAAGGAACGCCATGCTTGATTTATCCAGTTTCAAGACTGACTTGTTCAACATTTTGGGTTCTTATTATCCAACAAAGAACTAGTTCTGATATGTTTTTTTCGACTAGTTATTGCCATATATAATGATATGATACAAACCCATGTGGACCACTTTTATTAATATAGTGGTTGGAGAAATTGATTGACAACATTTCAAGCTCGGACCATCTTCTGAAATGTTTGCAGAGGAAACATCTTTGTATTTGGACCGTTTGGTTTTCTTTGTGGGGTTTTAAAACCAAGAGTATAGATTTTTTATCAGGAAAAACCCAGATCAGGAACAAGAGCATCAAAGCATATCAATATGAAAACCAAAGCTTAGATTCTCTGTTCCTTTAAGCATGGCTTAGCAAAAGAACCATAGTACATAGGCATTTCAAAACATCCATTTGCTTCATGTTATGCTATGAAGACAATTAGAGAGGTAATTAACTATGACATAAAAAACTGATATAATTAACTATTTGTTTGAACTGAGACAGATAGATCCTATCATAGTGTGGATCTTGGAGTTAAAATCTCTTCATATTTGGTACAGAAGCAATTATACAGCATTCAGTAAAGCATCACTGAATGTACAAAAGATGTGAAGCTCGCGGTGAGTGTGTTCGGGGGAGCTGGTGTTTGGCTAAACCATGGTTCTGCCCATTTATGGAATCAAAACCTGTCAGTGTCATCTTATTCCCAGCATGAAACCTTGTCACTGGTGTCATGGAGCCAGAACCGCGGTGTGTTCTTGGCGAATGATCAGCACTTACTATGTATGCATCTCCTGCCACTCTTACAGACTTGTGACTCTTGCAACTCAACAGAATGTTGGGACGCCGCCTCTGCACCATCTCTTTGCTGGATTTTGTTCTACTGCTAATTGCATTGATGGGGCTCGTGAGGGTTGGCCTTTGCTCCTCGCAATCTGAAAACGCCGAATAGTCTGCAGCACTGGCAGTGACTACACTCCACTCTATGCTGGCCTCACTCGGCGCATAACAATTTGTGGGAGTGACACAGCCTGAGGGGACATCTGATGCTTGCCTGGAAAGAAAAGGGTTTGCTTTGCCTGTCAGACTCTCTATCTCGAACAAATCAGAACTTGCATCGCTCGCTGAATCATTGATGTATGCTCCATTTTCTGCAAATTCTATTTCTTCCAGTATTCTTGGATTGGCCTCCCAGGACAGCTTTGCTAGCCTGCTTTCAATTGTGAATGACTTGTTTCTCTTCTCCACAATAGGCGAGCCGAAGACTTCTAGTGACTTTCGCGCCTTCTGATCATCCTCCAGCTGAAGCTGCATCTTGACAGGAAGATTTGATTCGCCAGGGCTCGGGTTTGGAAAGGAAAAGCAGCTCTCTTTGCTCTGTCCAATTTCCAATTTGTCCATTTTTTGCACAAACACCTCCTCCTTGGTCCAGGAGTCTCTGTGTTGCTTGCTAGGAACTTCAGGGACAGTTCTGATGGGTTCTTTGGTTAGTGGCTTGGCTTGGACTATACCATACCTAGCACTTGTACTGAAACTTATTTCACCAACATGTTTGTCTTCAACAATATCAACTGAGTTCTTGTCAGAACAAACACATTTGCAACCAAGACTGCCAAGAAAGCTCCTTCCTCGCACCTTTTTCGCCTTTCTATGTGATGGATTCTGCAACAAGGCCCTCTGACTGTTCCAGCTCGACTCAGAACGAGTACTTGGAGTTCCAAGACGGACTTGAGGCTTCGTGGTGTCAATGATAATATCACTTTCTCCTTTCTTGCATTGCTGATGATGTCTTGTTGCACCCATGTTTGGATGTTTTTGACTGTGCTCGTCGATCCTTCCATTGAAGTACCTTTCTGCTCCAAACACTCCAATTTCTCCATCCAACCCGAGCTGCTCCTCTTTCGTGGAGATCACGTTGCGACTAGAATCAGCAAGGGTGCGTACAAAGGCCTCATCAGCACTGCTCAAGTATGAAGAGAAGGAGACATCTCGGAGGCTACTGTTGCTCTCAAACATTGTTGTTGTCTGTGATGAGAGCTTGGTGGTACTAGCAGATGTGAAGCTAACCATGCTCATATTTGATCAATCAAGAACAGAATGAAGAGAAAATGACCCAAACCCAATACAACAAAAGCTCAATATAGAACAAAAACAAAAGTACAAAACAAGAAAATGGAAAAGACTAAAGACTAAAGACTAGACAATTCAGAAGCTCTCATCAAAGATATGATAACAAAGAACTCTACTTGAAGGAGCTCTCTTGAGTAGAAGCAAATTTACAGCAGATGATCTGATACGAGAAGAAAATATATAGAATTGTACTTAGAAGGAGAGGCTATGGAAGGCATAAGTAGGTTGGTGGAGCATGCAAGATAATAAAAAAGGGTAGGCCCATATGGTTGTGAATTATCTCCCAGAGAAAAAATTGTGAACATTATCTCAAGACTGGTTTGTGGATGTGATGACAGTTTGTTTCTTGAAATTATGGATCTCTCAGCTGCCATGAAGAGCTTGTGGAGTTGCAAGGATAAGAAAAAGCTCAAAAACATCAACTTGATCATATTAAATTTGAGCAATCAGTATCCAAATTAATAGTTGAATTGACACTTGAACAAATTAATGAGACAACCCAATGAATCAAGCAGTACTAGTAATGAGTAACCAATCTGGAAAATGGAAGTGAAGTACAGTGAAATGTTTTTGCCTGGTTTTGAAATTTAGCGGACATGAGGCTACAAAGTTCACACGCATATGGCTGATGATAATCTGCAGACAGATGTACATGTTAAAACAATAATCTTCCCTATCACAATCCCATGCATATATATATTTTGGTCCACAAAACATTTACCACACCAGAAGAGGTCACAAACCAGAGGGAACAGTGGACTTCTCATGCCAACTGTTGAAGCATTAAATGAGGACAAGATCCTTTAACAGGCGTATTTGAAAAACGCCAGAACAGGAAGTGTACAAGTTGCTAAATGAACAGTTCGATCAAAATGTCTAGCTACCTAAATGTCCCACATCGGTTGGTTACGAAGTAACTAAAAGATTTATAACGTCACGGCTAAGCGTATTTCATCGCTGAGCTTGGTAACGCGAGCTTGTAACTGAGTGGGACCCTGTTGTGGTTGAACGTTGACTGGACTCATCTGGTAGGGCTTTATGGGTTTATATCTGGCCCGCCCGATCCGTGGGTCATAGGCGCGAAGGCCCGAGTCTCACGGCCCCTAGAGCAGATGACGGGCCGGTACCTTTCAGGCCCATTCAAAACCCGTAGATTCCTTCTCAATCGAACAACCAATTTTTTTTTGAAACTGAACCATGAGTCTCTCTATTAGAAGTAGATGTAAAACCGACACATTTTGCAATGGACTACTCTATATGTATATTTTTTTTTTAATTTTTAGCGACTCTATATATTTTTTTTATTCGGTAAGCATTTCGTTAGAAATTTGGACAGAATCTTTCATTTATTGTATCACGTGCAGAGCACGTGACTTGTATAATTTGAAAATAGCAAAAATGCCCTTATGTATGTTTCTTCATGAAACATCTTTCTTCTACCTCATTTTCTGAGAGTGAGAGTGTTGGAGCTATTTGGAACAAAAATGAAAGATTGGAAGGTGGAATCGATGATGGCCGAGCGCGGATCGATCAAGTGTAAGTGTGGTGTGACAGCTCTAATCCGAACCTCAATTTCAGAAAACAACCCAATAAAGCTTACCTGTATCATCGTGAAGCAAAGGAGAGGGAGAGAAGAAACAGAGCAGAGGCTGTGCTCACGGCGGATCCGACGACGGCGAGGAGACGAGAAGACCGGCGATGCTCTGGTTGAGCGACTCCGACGGTGGTCCCGGCAGTGGAGGCGACTAGCGAATCCGGCGGACTCAACAACGGCTTTTGGGCGAATCTGGCAACGAGCTTTCCGGCATGGAAGGCGGAGATGGAGGCGGTTAGGAGCGGTGGAGCATGGAGGCTTGTCGGTAGCTCGAGGCGGTGGTGATTTGGGGATTGGTGAAGGCTGTTCCGGCGATTGGAAGTGAGAGAAGGGCGATGAGAGCGGGTGCAGGGACAGAGGCTAGTGGAGGTGGCTGACAGACTGAAATTCGGCTGCGGAGGGGGTGAGATTCGGAGGCGGAGCCGCCGGAAAC
>JAYMTH010003119.1:0-11371 GCA_036897465.1 Pelargonium australe | reverse complement strand
TTTAGTGTAAAAAAAAAAATCAATTCAACTCGAAATTGATCAAATAATATCAAATTGATTTTATATCGAATTGAATTTTAATGTTCATATATTCAAACTCAAATTGTCTGTTATAACTGACAAGCAAGTGAAAAGTTAGATCAAGAAAGATAGAGCCAAGTGAATATGATACATTTGTATATTTGATAATAGATTCATTATATATATAAAAACGATAATAGATTCCTAGGATTAGTAAACAAAACAGTAAAATAGTATAGTAGTAATTTATTATTGTACTTTTGCTGCGAAGAATCAATAGAAACAAGAAGCATGAATGCTTCAGAGTGAAGCAAAGGTCAATTGGGCAGAGACTTTATTTGAATTTTCACATAGATTTGTCAGTATCTGCTCAATCTTGACCACCAAAAGCTCAGAGACAGTGAGTTGTGACTGTGTGGTGGGTTACACCAATTATTTAAGTTTCATGAATATTCACATTTAATGATTCAATGACCTTGAGATCTTATGGTGTTCATGGGGATCATGTCATTCAACATATATAATTAAACTAAATTAATAGTAATCAAAGAACAAGTTGAATGTAATAATCTCGTAGAACTAGGGATAGCATTTAATGTGAACGCTCGTACTAATAGTTCAACATTTTATTAAAAGGATTAATATAATTTAGATATGTTTATTAAACAGGTTGTATGAAACGGCACAAACAAGACTCGTTTATGAGCGTGCTGACACGACACAACACAACTAGAATGTTCAAAATCATACGATCGACCCAATATATTTGACCATTTTAACTTATGTATGTAATTTTTCACACGATAATTTTTTTTATTTGCGGTACAATTTCTAAGTAACGCTAAGCAATGACTCTTCTCCACGTCACAAAGACTAAGGTATAGTAAACATTCAACTACCTTAATTAATGGAGTTATATTAATAATTAAATGAGCTGGATATATACATATAGTTGTCATGATCATGTGGACAGCTTCATATAAAATTCCACGTATGAAGAACCTGCTGTGGATAAGCTTTCTTTTCATATGAACTCAAATCATTACATTTTATATGTAAACACAAAACCTACAACATAGAAGATAAAAAATTATCTATATAAATAAAGAGTAAAATGTGTACCAGTTGACTGATAAACTTTATATCAGTTGCAACTTAACTAAGTCAATGAAGTGATGACACCTCATTAAATTTCATTTATACCCACCCAAGTGAAATTGTGGGAGCGGAGCAATCAGTCCTCATTAGTGTAACTGATATAAAATTATATCAATCAACTGATGCCCATATTACTCATAAATAAAATAGATCAAATATATATCGAGTGTGTCAAATAAATCTCAATTATTTATTTAAAAGAGTCGGTCATGTGCAGCGTTGAACTCAATTATTTAATTATGTTTTTCATATCAACTAGAGTATAAAAACAAAATTCAAATATTGAGTGGAAGCACAATGAAAGCCAAGACATAGTAAGTAAAGAAAAAAGTGAATCAGCAATACATATCTATAAATAACATAAATATTAGTAATTTAACTTTTCATATTTAGAATGATTCACCTGCTCCAATTCTCATTATTGGGTCCTAAATAGTGTTCTAACTAACACCAAAATGGATCCATTTTAGACATATAAAAAAAAGGTTAGTTATGGTGTAAATCTATATACTATGGTATAAGATACAAATATAATAGATGGTTTGTTGGAAAAATAGTGTGATTGATGATTAATTTATTACCAAAAGTCCTCCAAAGGCCCCCAAAAGACTATTTGATTTGATCAATGGGCTAACATTTATGCTCCTTGGATCAAATATTTAGAAGGTTTGTGTTTGATTTGAATAGTCACCATCACATTTTGCTGTAAAGATAGAGATACCTTAAAGACCCTCATAAATAATTCATCCATGTCCCACTAATACTGATTATGATAACAGACTACATTTTATTCACATTTCTGCTAAAATTCCATAGTGCCGACACTTTGTGTCATGAACCGTGACATGAGTTGAATGATAATCTAAGTCGTGTTCAAATTGAACACGTGTAATCCAACTTTTTTTCTCGATTGATAAAAGGGAGTATCTTTCACTTAGGTCTTCTTTAAGTTGTCCACTTCAAATTTCTATTGAAGTACGTGTATAAAGGTACATTGTATCTTTTCTGAAATATAACCTATAACCATGTTCCCGTCGTATAAACGAGAGTCTAGAGTAGGAAATAACCAAACGTCTATAGGTCCAACTGTCTATAGACATTAGAACCGCATGAGTTATCTAAACCTTCCAAACAAGTCCTTAAACTCCTATCCATCTGTTACCTGTTGTTCATGGACAAAGGAGAATAGACTAATAGGATGCTATATTAATATGGTTGTCATTCCTTATCTAGCATGAAACCTAAATGCATCTGTCATTCTTTTTATGACAAATACTATCTATCTACATTTCATCATTTCATATTTTCTGATTTCCTGTGACTGGCTGTTGATTGAAATTGAATACAAATAGAAACAACATAGATTCTTCTTCATGGACTGATCTTTTACTGCATTTTACTAAGAATGCCAGGTACCAAGGCATACAATCAAAATTACGATGGCAAGGGGGTTTATGTTCAACTTAATTGTTGACTAATTCAATCCGTTTAGTTTATCGTGTCGTGTTTGTGACAAACATGATGGACCCACCTAACCCGTTTACTTTAATGGGGTGTGTTACCCGTTTGATAACTAATCATTTAAGTGTGAGTGTGTATTATAATGCTAAATCCTAAAAAAGAAAAATCCGTCATGAGGCGTCCCTCCCTTAGAACAAGTGCAGCCTGTTTGAAACCCATACATAAGTCAAGCTTTGAAGCGCTCTTTCATCTTCTTTTCATGCTTAGAATCCCTACACATGCATCGCGTCGTTTTGGGTCAATCCTAACCTATTTATTTAAACATGTAGGATCATGTCGGGTAGTTTTGAATGTGTTCACCGTGTCGTGTCAACCTGCTCATAAATGGGCGTGTTCGTTTCATGTAACTCAACCTATTTGATAATCGAGTGATGTTCGAGTTGACCCATTAAACAAAATACTAAACCTTCAACATAGCACAAACAAAACCCATGAATATGAAAAGTTGGCTAGCAAGTCTGATGAGCTATCAGACAAAAGAAACTTGCATGGCTATATATCGTTGCATGATGCAAGTGAATATATCTTTAAGAAAATATCATGCCAACATATTTTCCCCAACACACAAACCCCCAAATATATAAAAACATATCGGAATCATGAATATTAGAAGAAGAATCTCACTTACAGCTGTTGGCGACAAGAGAATGCGACTCAACCACGTAATGACTCAAAGAGACTGTTGGTTTTGCATCATTTCGATCAGCACTCCCTTACTATTGGCCAGAATCTCCCTGCATAATACAAGTAAATTTGACCAATTAATGAATCCATAATCATTAGCAGTTCAACATGAAACAAAGATGTAGAAAACAAAGATTCCAACCAAACAGAATCTTCTCTACGTGTAATTTTGGCCCGGCGCCAAACTGATTCAAAATACGAGCAATTAGTCACAAGAGTTGTATTATGTACGTATATATTAAAAGAAGATAAATTTCGGTAAAACAATGGTAAGTATATTCAAAACCGAGTAAAAAGAAAGTGGTACCATCATACAATTGAATATCAACATCATGCAAGCTCATTAAAGTAACCGGCCTAAGTGCTACTGGCATATAATTGATATCACCATCAGGCAATTAGCTCACCAAGGGAATATCTACTAGCCATGCAAAAATTAAGAAACCAACAATAATAATTACACCTGACGGAATCAAGTTGATAATCTATTCAACCAAAACACAAATGATGTGAAACATGATCGAAGTCACAGCCATGCACTGCTATTTTCCTGTCACATTAAAATTGTAGGCCATATCGAACACTTAATCAAAGTTTCAACTACTTACAGTGATATAACATATTATTTCTGCCAGTCAAACCAAAAAGGTCCAGTTCCAAGATAGCCATGTCAACTGCAATTCTTGAATTGTCAGAGGTAGACACTTGCTTTCTAGTTGAAAATTTAAAATCTCATCCATTACAGTGACAAAACCATAACTCAAGAAAGACAATGGACCTGACCCAAGACATGATCTAACAGTACATATGGCAAGAACTCAAGAATCATCAAAGTTCCCAGAGATAATGTATAATAGCAGTGTTTGGGCCTACACTATCATTAGTCAAAGAATGGTAACTTATAAATATTTACAGTATACCGAATTTCTGAATGATGTCAAAATCTATAAGCATCTCCATACTTCTTTCAAGAAATGGACGAGGCACTGGAAACTGCATAACCATTAGTACGCTTGGCAGAAGAGTATTGAATATTATTAATTCCATTTCTTCGAAGAGAATGTGGGTCAATTCCTGATTTATGAGCTGCAACAACACCTATGGCTTCCCAGTAGTTCGAGACGCGGACCTGGATATATGAGGTCTTAATTAGAATATGAAGTAATAAAACGGTTGATTCCATTCTGGAGCACAATTTTAATGCTGGAAACACAGATCCCATTGTTGTCAAGTGTAATTAATGAAAGTTTAAGAGCCAACTTTAACTGTTGGCAGGACTATCTAAGCAATCCATAGACATTCAATGAAATATAAACATAAAGAATAAAATGATGAAATCTTTTTCCTTGAGGCAGAGCCTTGCTAAAAATATTTGTTGTTCAATCTTTATAATGAGTATGAGAAGCAAATTGACAGAATAAATCCTTCAATTAGGATAAACACGAGAATTAGGGAGTCAAAAATGATTCTAGCAGCCTTTAGAATTAGAAAAACATTATATTAACAAAATAATCAACAACAAAAATGGTCAATTGTTCGATTCATACCGCTTCAATCCCAAGTTTGTCCGGTGTGTCACTGAGAACAGTTTTGTTTTCCTCCACGGTGATTATTAGTGGCTGTAGTAAAATCATATTAGTAATGGTTAATACAAAGCTGCTGTAGTAAAATCAGGCTGATAGATGAACTAGAAGCCAAAATGCTACACTAAATTACTATTTCCTGATTCAGACACGAACTTAATCAAGATAATGGAAAGCATAAGGATACTTATGCTTAGGCATTTTCTACCTTGTTCTTTTTGCTTCTTGCAAAAGAAAGTGCACCATCTCCTCCACAAGCATTTGCAGGAAGAATGACACTGTCCACATCACTTGCCCATATGCAACCTTTCTCCAAGGACTCAGAGTTCTTGATCAAGTACTGTGGTGCATTGCTAAGCCCAGAGAGAACACATGGCAAGAAAGTGTATCCTATCTGTTTGAAAATTCAAATATTTATACATATGAGCGACAGAGTGAGAGGCAATGACGCACTGCATGAACACAATATAATCTATATGATGTGTGTACTTCAGTTGTATTTTCTTACAATTTGCACTTAGCGTACCTAAACTGATTTTATGGAACAGACCATGCAACTCATCCAGATGTATGAATAAACCAAGACAAGCAAGCTTAGATGAAAGAAACCTGAACTGTGGCGCATTTCTAAGCCCAGAGAGAACACATGGCAAGAAAGTGTATCCTATATGTTTGAAAATTCAAATATATATACATATGAGCGAGAGAGTGAGAGGCAATGGCGCAATGCATGAACACAATATATGATGTGTGTACTTTAGTTTTATTTTCTTACAATTTGCACTTAGTGTACCTAAATTGATTTTATGTAACAGACCATGCAACTCATCCAGATGTATGAATAAACCAAGACAAGCAAGCTTAGATGAAAGAAACCTGAAATGTGATTTATTGAAAAGGGAAGGCTGCATACTAACCTCCTCTGCAGCTGATTTTGGGGATAGATGTAGGCTCAATGGAAGAGGTGATAATGCAGGAGCATGTGCACAAGGGATCTGGAATTCTTTTACGACTAAGTGGCTTATAACTGCCTCCACCCCAGCCAAATGATCTATTCCCTGCAGTTTGTGAATTACAACAGGAAAATTAAGAGATTTAAGGATCAGACACATTATTTATTCATTATTTATTCAATCTATGATAAATGACAGGCAACTTTTACTGTAGACACAATTGTGTTAATTATCTTGGCTTAACAATTCCACTTGAAATATACAAGAAGCCAAAACAATCTACAACCATAGACACAAATATATACTCCACAGCTATTCATTACAAAACATTATTCTGGGCAAGATTTAATAAAAATATTTCCCTTGAAGAAGCAAGAAGTGTATGGGACACAATTTAGCTGGAACATGATTTTTTTTTTTTTTTTGGCAATAAAGAGAAGCTCGAAATAGAGAAGGGAAAGACTAGATCCCTATCTTAAAAATATGCAGTTAGTCACTATGTATTCTACTGGAAAAGTATTACTCCCTCCGCCCCAAAATGAGTGTCCTCCTTTCTATTTTGAGAAAAATTAAGAAGAAGTTAGTTAGTGTAGTATATTTACTATTGTATCATCATGATCATGTGTTAAGAGATCCTAACTAACTTTTTATAAGGATATTATTGACAATTCATGCATAACTAGCTTACTAAAAAAGGAAACAAGACACTCATTTTGGGACAAAAATGCAAGAGAAACTAGACACTCATTTTGGGACGGAGGGAGTAGATATTAAATTGATAAATGATAACAGCAATATTACTTTACAGGCTTTGGGTATACTTGAAGGATAATTTACCTTTCTCTAATCTAGTTACTTTGTGTCTTCTACCATTCTGGTAACAGACTTGGTATATATGTCTAATATGCTATAATAATTACTATTAACACAGCAATATTGTGCTCATCAACATTTACGTCAAGTTCGATGATAACTCTAATGGTCATACCATCCCTTGTCTATAATCATCCGTGTCTTCAACGTCATCATCTGGAAAACGAGCCACAACTGCAACAGCATTCACCTGTGAACGTGTAACTAAAGTTTGAACAGCTCTGAGTAGTGAATCAGGGTGCTTGATCCTCCCCGTAGATTGTCCGCTCTTAGGATCAACCCATTTCTCAACCTGTAAGAATATGTTGTTCTTCAATCTTTTGTAGTCATATTGGCAAAGAAAATCATAATTATTCATTACGTGTATCTGTATGTTTAGTATGCTAGTTAAATCAGATTTCATTTCAGAGAATAGTACCAGAAATGCTAGAATAATCTAACAAAACTGGGAAAAAAAGAAGATTATAATCCGATTATGGTCACATTAAACAAGTTCTATACAGCTCTCTAAACTATCATGAAAAGCAGATATAAGATTGATCATCAAAGGAAGATCTAATAGCAGCAAATGGTATTGTAGCCTAGATGATCTTCACGATTTTCAGTGAGCATTACACTCATCTAAATATCACTTACTGGTCAGTTTGGATTTGATTTGAAATCTTGGATTTGAGCCAAATTCCATGTTTGGATGCACAAAGAATTTGGATTTGGAACATGCATAGAACATAATATTTAAAATGACAACTCTTACCTTGTCATTCGAAATTCTATGTTTTCCCAAACATTATATTTGTATTTGAAATACAACATTTCAAAACATTAATTTCAAAACAAATCAAAGGATACAAACGCAACCTATGTTTTCCCAAACATTACATTTGTTTTTGAAATACAACATTTCAAAACATTAAATTAAAATCAAATCAAAAGATACAAACGCAAGCAAGCTGAGTTTTTAGATGACCAAACACATCTCATAGTCTTTGATTCATATCTGGGTGGACAAAAAAAACGAATGCATACCTCCAAAGGGGTATCAGTGACAACACATTCCACAACAGGCAATCCAAGGGAAGCCCGTGTAGCATCAACCACTTGCAAATGGCGAATGCGAAGCTCTTCCTCTATGCCAGCATCAAGAACCAAACCAACCTGCTCGGCATCACTAATCAATATGCAGTTATATACCAGCGGCAAAGAACAAGTTTGACTCGTAGCAGCATCTTGTCGTGTGCTGCAACAGAATCATGCTTCGCTGAATCATTACAAGTGAAAACAATCAGAGACTCACCCTATTCCGATGAACAGGCTGCAGAGCCCACAAGCCTTCTGCAAACCTGTCAAGAGCATGACCTTCAACGTATAACACATTTGGCATGGACCAGTAGAGCATCGCAGCATTTAGTACCTGCAAAAATTACCAATAACTTTCTTCTTTACAAGATCAAATCAATTTTATAGTTACATTACTCGCCTTGGCAGATGAACGCACCAAAACTAGTTCTATCAATTCAGTAAATTTTCCTTTTAGAACCCAATTGTTCCCGGTTTCTTACGAACACAGTAGTCCACACACCAAAGATCCGCCTTGACTTCAATCTACAACACAAAAATCTCACTTATGTTTCTTTCTCTAACTAATTAGATTCTTCGGAGTTTCTAATATACTCTAATATCCAAAACAACACATTTCAAATATCCTCTAGGTTTTAATTTTGGTGACTCACATTTCTATAGCTTTTTAGTTATAGCTACTATAGAAATTCAAATATATCAAAATTATTCGAACATTAGCCATCACCTGTACCATTAAAAAGCTGAATCTACCTCAGCTGAGCAATCAAAAATCAAAATATCAAACAATTAAAAGAAAAAAGCATATATATAAATCAGCAATGAACTCGCCGAAATAAGCAAACTGAGCTTGAGGAACAAAAACCACGGAAACGTACATACGTTCGGGTGAGAGATGAGGCAATCGACGACGGAGGAGAGAGCGCGCGCAACCGGCCATGCGTCGCCGGCGTATCCTCCGATGGCGGCGCCTACACCTGTCGGCACTATCAGCACACTCGTATACGCTCGTCCGTACTATTTCACTCCCGCCAAAAAAAAATGCAAATTATATTTCCAGAATTGGAATTGAAGATGAAACTGATAGTGAAGTGAGGAGTAGAGAATCTGCAACTGACCTTGCTTGAGTGGTACGGAACGGAACAATTGATCTTCAGCTGATTGGACGGTCTATATTTTCTGGAGAGACGAGAGTTCCATGGCGTAGAAGAGATCGGACGGCTGTGAAGAAGCGTCGCCATTTCCGGCGGAGATTTGGTTGCCACTGAAGACCTAAGGAGGGAACGAGAAGAAGATAATCTGAAACTGAATGTCCCTGCTCGCGCTTGATTTTGTCAATTTACAGTTTTACCCCTGCTCTGTTTCTCATTGGGCCACTTTCAGCCCAATAATACTATAGTAGTGGTCTATTGTGTCTGTGGGCCTAGAGTGGGAAATTTATTGCAACATGTTTTTGCGTGGAATTACACGTATCTAATTTGTATTCGACACTTTTTGCACGTGGATACTTAAACTATTTTTTGTTACTTGTGACTATCTTGAAATTTTTAGAGTTCAGTTTTTAGAATAATGTGGAAAGCAAAACTCAACTTAAATCCAACCATACCAAAATTCATACTCAAAATTTCAACCAAACAAGAACTCAAATCCGGTGATTTTCAGTAGCAAAATCCGAACTCACTATCCTAAAAATTGACTCTGAAAAGTTTAGGATAAGTACGATTAACGAGAGAGTATCCAGATGCAAAATATGTCGAGTATAGAGTAAGTACGCATAATTTCCCCTAGAATCAATTCTATTTTCGTATAGTTAAAAATGATGTGTCGATTTTATTTTTTATTCTCCAATGCTTGACACTTGCATGGAAAGTGAATTGGTATAGCTTAATATTGTGTGCTAGTGGAGCTGTATCTTTTGATTCACTCAACTTTATTGTAAAGATAATTAAGATCAATGACGTTATACTTTGTTTTAGCCTCTCAATTTGAAATCATAATACCGTTAACTCATTCACAAACGAGGTGCACAATGGATGATTACACACATCTAAATTTCAACACAAGCATAAAAAAAAAAAAAAAAAAAAAAAAAAAAAAAACAAAAAAAATGCAACTAATTCAATTGCTGATCAATGGAATATATCATGTTATTGAACTTATTTTAAACTTTGGTTTGTCGAAAGCTAAAAAACTTGCATTATAATAAAACATATATATAAAAACACACACAACAAAAAGTCAAAAACGCTTTCCGTCGCAATGTTACAACGAATTTTTGTGACTTACTAAAGATAGCATCGTCGATGCATTGTGACGCAGTTTTAAACGTATGATCCTCATTGCATTTTGTCTTGTTTGTCATTTCTATTTTATTGTTAAACTCCTATCAACATAGAGTTACAATTCATCCGAATTTCTTCTTCATTACTCTAAAATAAGTTGAGAGTGAGATCGAGCAATTTTTTACCTGCAAAAAATAAATAAAGAGAGAATATTAAATAAGAAAAAAAGAGTCTAGAGAGTAGCTGAGAAAATATATTAGCACACTACCGTATATATTTTGTCTTTTTAGTTTATGAACTTCAAAGGCCTCATCATGACATTGTCTTCGTGATCCAAAATCTGCCAAAACTGTTCACATGAGTACACTCACACAAAACTACAAATAAAGCTTGCATGGACTAGTGCTTTTCTAACTTTATGAACAAAGCAACAAGACGTTACAATTCAGATTTTGAATCGAGTTACGTTTCAAAAATATATCGAGTCGGTTTAGATTTTAGATACTTACGTGGCAATGGTATACGTAACCAGGCTCTGCGGTTGCATCGAAGGAGTACGATGCATTCGTGTGTAGATAACCAAAATTCACTAATATCTTCGTCACGTATCCGGGAGTCATCTTGTACACGTTCTTCCACCCCTTCTCGTGCTCCTCCACCATGATCTTCCCGCCACGCGCATACCTGCTTACGTGGCACTTGATCGCGTCGTTCATTTTGTTCATGCACTCTTTAAACTCCTCCAGTTTCTCTTTCACGATCTCCGTCTGATCCAACACCAGGAACAGCCCCAGATGAATGTGCAGCGGGTGATTATCCTCTGTCAGATTGATCACATTCCACACCTCGGTGGTCCCCACCTTCGGCGTCTCCGTCACCGGAGCCTCGTACGATTTGCCGTTGATGAACAGATGCGTCGGCTCATCAATGGCGCTCGCGTACTCGTACATAGCGATGTACCGTGTCCGCGGCGCACTGGATAATTCCGGGCGTGGATACGCCACCAGCTTGTTCGGCACTCGTGACGTGTCGACCTCTCGGCCCTTCTTGATCACGAACTTCATGACTCTACCGTTCAATCCGTTGACCGGGTCGCCGGAGGGGTAAGGATACGCTGCGTCGTTGGCGAGAACAGCAGAGTCCGAGTCAGACTTTGAAAAGTCAACAACCACGTCGATGATCTCAGATGGCGCCACGAGGGTGACGTTCGATACGACGG
>JAYMTH010003118.1:0-11378 GCA_036897465.1 Pelargonium australe | reverse complement strand
TTATTATTATTATTTATCTGCTTCATAATTTATGTTGTTGTTGTTGTTTATTTGATTTGTATTCTCCTGGCTGATTGACGTTCATTATTATTGTTTATCTGCTTCATAATTTACTCTTCTGGAAATATTTTTTCAACTGCTGTTCTGAGAAATCTATGTGTTGATTGACTTCTTGATCATCCAGAATCTTAATCAACACCTCCATTGCAAAATAAGCTATGTTAATCAGAGTTGTCTTCTGTGAATTTTGGTCTGTGGGACTGATGTGCACTGATCAATTCTGTGAATTTCAGTCTGTTGGATTGATGTGTGCTGGTCTGCCTCAGTTTCATTGAATGCATGTATGTGCACATATTACGAATTGTTTTGATAGATCAAATTGATTTTCAATTTGTTTAACTTGTCAATTTTTCGTATTGATCAACTTGGGGCAGGGGAAACCTATCTTGCTCTATTAATACACCTAGCATTTATCTTTGTTGATTCATGAATTAGTTGGCTTGAAAACTTTTGATAACAATCTAAAAGTATTAGAAGTTTTTTTATTTTTTTTTTTAAATTGTTCATGTATTTATTTTGTTTTCGTAACATGGACTTGGTTCTGTTGTTAACATAGAAGTCTTCAAGGTTGTTCTCATAGGTTGAAGCATAGTTCTGTTTTTTTTTTGTGTGTGTGATCATGTACTGTTCATCATTGGCCACGTGCTTAAAAATAGGTGTACGATCATGTACCAATCTTCATTGGACATGTGCTTGAATATGAGTTTAATGTTAAGTGTGGAGGTGGTACATTGTTTACTCTTGATTCCTTTGCTGGGCATACTTTCCGAATGTGAATATGGTTTAAGTTTGAAAATTTCTTAATCATATACTGGTTCTGTGGCCATACTTTACATTCTAAATGTCTGTCAGTTCTTAGGTTGGTGGATATAGTGACTTATAGCTATTTCTTATTAGCTAGTTAGCCTCTTAAAATTCTCAAAAGCTCTTAACTCCACTAACGCTGGATCTACATCCTTACTCTTTGAACTGTCATGTACTAGAATAGTATTTTATATGGTGTTTAAATTTACAACCCTACTGTTAGGGGTTTAATTACATGTGTGATTCAAGCCGCAATTTGTTTATGTGCTGTCGATTTGTGGTGTATTTCTTGAAAATTTTGTCTCTGTAATGCATGTGCTTCGTTGGCTTATCTTTTATTTTTTAATCCAGGGGGGTCCTGCTCCTGCCTTGATCAAGGCGGAAGTTCCCTGGTCAGCTAGAAGAGGGAACCTCTCTGAGAAGGATCGCGTCTTGAAGACTGTGAAAGGGTAAGGTGTTGTGAAGATCATATGTTTGGCATGGAGTTTCCACTTTCTGCAGAGTTTATTATCTAGTTTATGTTTGGCATGGAGTTTCCACTTTATGCAGAGTTTATTATCTAGTTTATGCTTCATGGATGTATCCTTTGGGCAATACTTTCTTTTGAATGATATATTGACCGGTGTATCCATGTCCTTGGATTCCAGACTTCGTAGGATACAATACAGAATGTTGAAGGAATGTGGGTTTTATGACATTTTACTTTCTTTTATTCTTTATATGTTTTCTCTTGCCTATAAATGCGTAACACTCTTATCTACGTAGGCAAATTTAGTTAGTTTTTCCTTCTATTGCTGCACTGTGCTAGGTTGACACTTCTGACTTTGCAAAGCATTTTGCGGGTTTTCTCTTGCAAGGTGTTCATACCATAAATCTTGTATGTGTAATTTAGTCATATATTAGAAACTTTCATGAATATGGCATGATCAAATGAATATAATGTTAATATGTTATCTTGTTTTATACTAATTCCTCGTATCTATATATTTTTATATTTTTTACTGCAGGATAACCATATTAATGTTGAACTTTACAACTAGGGTCAGTAGTTTAATAAAGTAGAAATATAGCTTTATCTGCATGAAGTAAATATCACAACAGACCATTTAGTCAATCATACTCTACTATACAATTTTCATATTATATGGCATCCATGTTTTTATGCTCTCAACTATGGTCAGTGATTAATTAATCTACATAAGACTGTGTATGCCTTTTTTTTTTTAAGAGTTGCAGAAATTCTCAAGGTTGACCAGCATATTGTACTTTGTTTCTGTTTCTTGTGCAGGATACTGAACAAGCTTACTCCTGAAAAATTTGATCTTCTTAAGGGTCAACTAATTGACTCTGGTATCACATCAGCTGATATCTTAAAGGTTGCTAATCATTCATGATTTGTTGACTGTATTGAATATATTGTTATTTTGATATTTCAAAAATTGTGACTGGTGTCATCGTTACGTTCTACTGCAGGGAGTTATTTCATTGATATTTGAGAAGGCTGTTTTAGAGCCAACGTTTTGCCCCATGTATGCTCAACTGTGTTCTGATCTCAATGAAAAGCTTGCTTCGTTCCCTTCTGATGAGCCTGGGGGAAAAGAGATTACCTTCAAGCGAATCCTCCTGAATAATTGTCAGGAGGCATTTGAAGGTGCTGAGAAACTGAGGGAAGAAATGAGACAGATGACTGCCCCTGAGCAAGAACTGGAGCGTAGAGATAAAGAGAGAATGATCAAGCTTCGTACTCTGGGAAATATCCGTTTGATTGGAGAGCTTCTGAAGCAGAAAATGGTGCCTGAGAAGATTGTTCATCACATTGTTCAGGTTCTTATTTGATTTCCTCATTTAGCCACTTTTTTATTTTGCAAGGCATACCGTGTTAACTTTTAGATTGCTTATTGGAATTTTGTTGTTGCAAAACAGGAGCTTCTTGGAGCTGATATCAAGTCTTGTCCTGCTGAGGAAAATGTTGAGGCCATATGCCAGTTTTTCGTCACTATCGGGAAGCAGCTTGATGAAAGCCCTAAATCAAGGCGAATTAATGATATATACTTCAGCCGATTGAAGGAACTGAATTCAAATCCTCAACTGGCACCACGATTGCGGTTCATGGTTCGGGATGTTATTGATCTGCGATCCAATAGCTGGGTACCAAGACGTGAGGAGGTGAAATTTCAAATATCCCCAGCCTTTCATCTATTCTCTGCTTTCTATAAGTGTTTCACTAATACTTTTATCTTTATCTCTAATCACATGATTCCTACCTTGATTTTGGCAGATAAAGGCCAAAACCATCAATGAGATCCACTCTGAGGCTGAAAAAAACCTTGGCTTGCGACCGGGTGCTACAGCAAGCATTAGAAATAACCGTACATCTGGTGCACAAGGGGGTGTAAGTCCTGTGGGATTTCCCATGTCTCGACCTGGTGCTGGTGGTATGATGCCTGGCATGCCAGGAACTAGGAAAATGCCTGGGATGCCTGGTTTAGACAATAACAACTGGGAGGTGCCTAGATCACGGTCAATGCCAAGGGGTGATGGACCGGGGATGCAATCTACTGGACGTCTTCAGTCACCATTGATTAACAAGTCACCGTCAGTGAACCCAAGGTTATTACCTCAGGGCAGCGGTGGAATTATAAGTGGGAAGAGTAGTGCCCTATTGCAGGGTAGCAGTATCCCTGCTCGTCCTTCCAGCTATGGTCTGGGCACAGAACCTACTGCTCAAGTTACCGTTGCTGCCAAGGCTGTTCCCACTGCATCTATTGCTCCAGTTGCTGAGAAACCAATTGCTCCAGCTGCAAGGTTGAATACAGATGTTCTTAAGAGAAAAACAATCTCTCTTCTAGAGGAATATTTTAATATCCGGCTTTTGGATGAAGCATTACAGTGTGTGGAGGAACTACGGTCTCCAGCTTACTACCCTGAGTTTGTGAAGGAAGCCATTAACCTTGGGTTGGATAAAAGTCCTCCTTGTGTGGAACAAGTTGCAAAGCTTCTTGAGCACTTGTTTGCCAACAAGGTTGTCACTTCTAGAGACTTGGGGACTGGATACTTGCTCTATGCCTCTATGTTAGATGATATTGCCATTGATTTACCGAAAGCACCAAGTAATTTTGGTGAGATCATTGGGAAACTAGTTTTGGCTGGGGGGTTGAATTTTAATGTGGTCAAGGAGATCCTCAAGAAGATTGAGGATGACCTATACCAGAAAGCTATATTTAATGAGACAATGAGGATTGTCAGCTCCAATCCTTCTGGGCAAGGTGTCTTGAGTTCACAGGAATCTGATGTTGAGGCGTGCCGGAGTCTGTTGCAGTAGCAGCCTATCACATGTTTGCATTAGTAGTTCATCATCAGCCTCTATTAACACAAGAACTCGTTACCGTGTTTACATACATACATCTCTGGTACGGTCCCTTTACCCCCTTCGAGGCAAGCTACTTATATTGTGATAAATGTGGAGCTAGCCAAGTGCAGGTAATTTTTATTGAGGTGTATATTTTTTCTGAGGTCAGAACAGAACAGTGTGTTTGTTGAGGAAAGAAATCAAAACCATAAATGTCATGGATTTTCAGTCGAGTGGCCAATAATGTGCCAAATTGCTCGAGAAGGTGGTAGCCCTTCCATGGGACCCAGTTGTTTTGTATTTGATTAGTCTTTATTAATCATTTATTGTTGTTTTCCTCTTAACTTAGTAATTTAGTCTATTGTTAAACAGGCTAGTTCATGAGTGCCACACCTTTACCTTTCAAGCTTGAAGAAAAGCATTTTTTTCCCCTCTAGCTGTTTCATGTTTCTACCGACTGTTTTGAGCTTCACATAATGTCAATTAGACTTGTCAATAGGTTAGCTGTAGTAATTTTTTGAACTGTGTATTTATATCTGTGGGCCATTGAATCTCTATGTTTATTTATGTCTAAATTGCTCTGTTCTTGAGTAGTGTACGACTGTACGTACTAATTCTCAGGGTATAAGATTTTGTATGTTTCTTGACACAACATTCTATGAAACTATTGATAGAACAAGAAAGACCGAGGTGATTCTTCTCAAGTCCTCGAGACTTGAGAGGTTTGGGAGTTACCACACTCATGTTACATTAGCTAGGGCGTATCATAATTCAAGAAACATGAATGATTATGTAGGACTTTGTTTGTTGTGCCTTGATAGATTATCGTTTGTGACACTACCGAGGGTTTGAGGGTACAACACTTCTAGAATAAATTTTACTTGATGTCGTCAACTATACTTTTAGACCTGGAATTCTCATTCACTTCAGTTCGTACTCAAACTATTCCCCTACATAAGAAGACAATGTATTGAGTAAGAATCATCTTTCACATTTGAATTCACATCCGGAGAAAGAATAATTCACATCCCGAGTAAGAATAATTCACATTAATTTAAGATAATTTGAAGATTTATTTATAAGTCGAATATAACACACGTGTAAATGGGTGGACCATGGGCCGGTTGCCTAGATTGTATGTCATGTCTAATGAACTGTGGATTGCATGAATACAAATATGTGATACAAATTACGGTACACCACGAATATATTGGCGTGTGAATACAAATTATGTATATATGAAGTGTGAAAATAATATATATATATTATACTACAAAACATAGTATGAAGTTAAAGATATGTGCACTTTAATTTATGATTTAGGCGGTTGCTAGAGTTTGAGTGACAACTGTAGAAGAGAAAGACTTGTTACACTAGTCGAATATGAAATTGTGAGCAAATTCGATGCATGGAAGAGTATGGTGAAGGAGCTGGTACTTTGGATCCTTAACATACATGGTTACGGAGGAGGATCTGACTTTGCATTTGGATTACTATCCTCTTATATTCTTGAGGGATAAACTTATGTTGTTTAAGCGCAAAAGAAAGAATGTTTGAAACAATGAAGAGAGAAGAACCTGGTTGAGGTTTTAGTGGGAACTACTCTTTGGGGGATGCTCAGACATTCAAGATCCTATCTAGGAGGTGGGAAAAACTGAGCCTCCAATGGAAGAATTTCTTGATTTTTAAGCTCCTAGTGTGCAACCTTAGTTGAAAAATCATGTATTATCGTACGAAATCCAATTGTATGTAACTAATTATTAAATAATCTTGTATCGTAGAAAATAATTTTCTCTACGTACACAACGCGGAGTAGCTATTACTTTTTAATATAAAATTTTACTCCACCCAACACAATGAGAGCTTAACCCACAATCTTACACATGAAGATGTGTGTCTTGACCGTTGCTCATCCCTTAGGAACTATCGTAATTTGTGTATTGATTTTTATTTAAAAAATAAAATTAGTTAGGTAGTTGTGAGTATTTACTTTTTGTAATATACACTATTAATAGTTCAAACATGACTAATTTTCTTAAAAACAAACAATAGAGAATTGCAAATTGGTGAGATCATGAAAATTTGGGTTTTCCTGAGACTGAGAGAGAACAAAAGGTCCCAAAAGTAAATGAGTTAATTGGCAGGGGCTGTCTTGCAAAATCTGAGCAATTCGAGTGTCATATTTGGATTCAAATTCAGGCCTATAAATTTGAATACAACTTTTAAATAAAACTCCCGCGTGGTTCAATCAGAAATGTCACCCACCGAACAACAAGAAGCGATCGCGACGTCGACGAGCGATGAATCGCTGAAATTGGCCGTTGCGATCTCTCTTCTTCGAGCGAAACTCGTCCCTCGAAATCACTCCAATGCTTCCGATTCAGATGCTCTTCGCTGGAAGCGCAAGGTCTCTCACTCTTTCATCTCCACGACCGGAACTCATTGTTTCGTTTTTGTACAACTTTCTTGTAATTTTATTCGGAAACCAAAGGATGCTTAACTGTTCAATTTTCAGGCTAAGGAGCGCAAGCTAGAGATTTCGAGACTCAGAGAAGATCTCAAGGAAGCTGAAGGTTCTAACAATTTTTTTTCTTCTCTTGTTCATTCTTTGTTTGAATTAGAGATCAACAAATCTTCAGGTTTTGAGTTTATCATTTTGTTTTGGTTTCAGATGCTTCGCATTGCGATTTGTTCCCGCAAAGTGCTGTTTGCAAGTGCTATTTCTTTGATAATTTAGGGCAATTTAGCCCTGCGAGAGTTGAGGACGTCTCTGATCAGAGATTCAATGACGTCTTGCGCCGGAGATTTCTTAGACAAGGTTTTATTATTACTGTTATTCAGTGAAAGATTCTGTAGCTATATCATCACTTCCACTCATTTGTTTTTTATTTGCCTTTTGTTTGTTTTGCAGTGCGGTTCAGGGAAAGAAAAAGAAGAGGTGATCCAGTTAAGCGCCTGCGGTTTTCAGGTATATGTTGGTATAATTATTATTATTCAACTACATTAGTTTATTTGGGTCATTTTGCTAAATTTGATATGGTAGCTACTAGCTGGTAATTCAAATATATGTTCTTGACTAATTGCAATGTTCTGTTTACATTAAAAATTACTTCATTCTCTAGCTGCTGCAGTTTTTAAAAACCTGATCCTGGTACAATGAAATTTAAGTTCTAGAACTGTTATGTGAGAATTTTCTTCTGGTTTTATTGCAGACCTGAACAGTGAAGATGAAGTAGAGGTGCTTAAGGCTTCAGTTGATTTTATTGTGGAGCTTTGTGACACTGTATGTCTTGCCATAGCACATTTTTTTGGTTCTTTAGGTGCTTCGTCTTTGTTTGATTACAAATAATACGTGAATATATCTATAATATTTCACTGGAACTTTGATTTGATGTTGGAGAAGTTGAATATGTGAAAGTAAGATTGAATTTCTAACAAAATGAATTTTATTTTCTTGACCAGCCTTTTATTTTACTCCTCGTTTCCTGAAATTTCAGCCCAGCTTAATTAATCATAATTTCTGTTTATCTTATGTTCATGTCTTTTTCAGGTGAAAGATGCTAATTTCACAAACTGGTCACACCAAGCTGCAGACTTCATTTTAGGTATTAAAGATGCCTAAGGTGTTCGTTGTTAGTGAAAATGGTGTTTATTCATCGGTTAACTGTAACTTATATTATGACAGAGGAACCTTAGGCATTGAGACACAGCATTTAATTAAGTTATACCGAATTGATGCAATCCTCACAGTTAAGTAGAATTGAATATAATTTTATTTGCATGCATCGTTTAGCTGGAAGTGGTGATACTACTGCAGTTTCAGTTTCAAAGCTCCTGTTATGTATCCTTAGAATATAGGTTCTGAATACCAATTAAATTAGGTCAAATGTTTATTTGGCCATTGGTAAACATAGGGAAATGATCAATTTTGTGATTTATAAATTGTTTTAAGGGTTCCTTGGGTTTTCTATTGAGAAAAATATGTTCCTGGAAATACTTCACATATTACGCTTTGGTATTGTTGCAATATTGACCAATACCCTGCTATCTCTACAAGTATATTTTTTTCAACCCTGTTTCCTTTGTCCTTTATTACTGATCTTGCTTTATCTATTTCTTGAAGCTTCAACAAGGAGCCTGTTATCAGCAGGGAAGAACATTGAACCCGTTGAAGGAATTGTCAATTGCTTAATTGTCCGTTTGATTAGAAGGATGTGTACCCCCTCAAGAGATGGTACATAGTTGGTTGTGGTTGTTGTTGGACGTAATTATTTGTGTATCTATTGGTTCAGACGTATAATTACTCTGTGTTTGCATCAAACATAATTGTCACCCCCGGCATAGATTGGCGATTGATTTGTTGCATTCTATCCTTTATGAATCTCCATGAGGCAACTATTAAGCTCTCTTGTCACTGTAGTCACTTATCTGTTCATTTTTGTTTTCACCAATTGGTTTCAGAGTTGCAACACAACGACTATGATGCCCAGTTCTATGTACAACACTTGATTCGTAAGCTGGGATTTGAGTCATACATTGGACAGCGTGCGTTGCTTTCAGTTTCTCAAAGAATCTCTGTACTTGCAGAAAGTTTGCTGTTCTCAGATCCTTTTGATGACACTTTCCTGAACTTGAATAGGTGTATGTTCACAATGTATGTATTGTATTGTACATTCAACATTGATCCAGTTGCGACCATGATAATTGCTGTTTGATAATTTTTCCTAATTCTTGTCTTTTGAGATTGACACCCATTATAGTTTAGCTTGCAAATCATTTTTAAGTATGATATACTAAAAACCAGCTTTGATTTTTGACGTAGAAGTTCAGTGGTGGTAAATGTAATTTTGATCTTTTTCTTCGAGACCAAATAGTTCCTCACATCACCATAGATCTCTTACGTCCGTGCACAAGTACCAGTGTCTAGTGGATCATTGCAGTTGTTTATAAACTTTTTTGAATTTTTCCTTTTGAAACTGAAACCCATTATCCTTTAGCTTGGAGTGTCATATTTTTATATTTTAGTTCTCCATATAAGTGTGGACCTCTTACTTCTATGCTTTAGAACCAGCGTCTAGGAGATCGTTACAGTTTTACTCATGTCAGTGTAAGATTAAGTTGCATTTTTCTAGGGTTAGGTTCCACTACTAGGTTACTTCTACTCAACTAGTCCATCTTATAATCTTGTTGCAAGATGTCTTATTGGTAACTGGATTGCTCTGGTGTGTATACTTACAAGTATCTTTACTTGCAACCACATGTACAAACCCAGTGTTTACTGTAGGTGAATTTTAGATAAGAATGCATATCAGTCTTTCAGGATATATTTCTGAATTGTTCACCTGGATGACAATTGACAGGATCCAACTTATTGCTTTCTTGATATCAGATTACTTATTGACATGGTCAAAAGAAGAAGCTTTCGACAACAGTATGTATCACACTTTTCTTTTGTTTGTCCTAATCTTCTGTTATCTAGTTTTGCTCTCTTGCTCTAACGTCTAGTCTTAGATTATACTTCCAAATTTATTTTTTCCCAGCACTTCTTTTGCAACCATCTCATTGACATTCCATGACATGGAAATTATTGCTTCATAATGTGGTTTAAATCTAGTAAAGGTGTCTACAAAATCAGAAACTGAATATACGGTGATCATTGTAGGGCTCTTTGAAGAGTGGGTGGTGTCTGTTCTCCATGCTCGGAAAGCATTAGAACTTCTGGAAAACAGAAACGGGCTTTATGTGCTATACATGGATCGAGTCATTGGACAATTGGCTAAAGGAGTGGAGAATGTTTCTCCACTGCAGAAGCTCAGCCCAGATATTCTCACCAACCTGTTTCGCTAACAGCTCTGCATATTCTTTGGCCAACGTAAGCCACATGCCTGAAACATTTTTATTTGTGATTCAAAATAACAAGGTAGAAGAAATAAATATCATTTTATTGCTGAAGCATTTAAACACTTTTCCCAACCTTCGCTCTTTCATCATTAACCCGTTGGTGGAAAATTGTTTTTTTTTTTTTTTTTTTTTTTTTTAAATACCAAAATTTTACAAAAATCAACAACTTTTTGGCAAAAATATATGATGAGACTTATCTGTCATTTTATTATTCACTGTATTTATTTTGTTCTGGCTAGAGTTCCTCAAAAATATTATGGGAGTGTTGCATTTATTCCCCATAATACTTAGTTGTAGTTGCTTTCAAATTATTGCAATTGACCTCATATAAGCTTTTACATCAGCAGTGATGATAATCCTCTTTGGCTAGCTATAAGACTTCTACCATCAGTTATCATTACAATAGATGAAGTTTTCTTGTAGAATTCTTGAAAATAGGACTGCATACAATGGTCTCGCCCCACCAGCATATCTTTTTATGGACGGCTTGACTTTGTCAATTGCTTTCATCCAGTTTGCAGAGTTAATCTTGGTTTGACCAAATGCGATCTTCAGATTTCGTCCTGTAAAAGGATACTTGGTGATTCGATAGACATCAGGATACTTATTTTATAACAATTAAGTGTCAAACTTGTCATTCTCGCTTACCCCCTCTCTTGGTTTTTTTATGTTGGACAGGTACACCGCAACCACTATAACATGCTGGTCTTGACTTTTACTTTGAAGCTATCATAGTTCAGTACACGTTTCTGATATCCTTCCTTGGTATACACTATACACAATTCACTTCTGCTTTACAGACATGGCTAAAAATAGTTTTCTTCTGCTTCTCTCCTTGGCGACGTTGCTGCTATTGTTTCAAGCTCTTCCAAGTTGTGCTCGTAAAGATCGAGCCATGACTCAGCTTCTAAGATCTCACAGCCAGCCTTTACAGCCTCGAAAGCTTGCAATCCAGATTAAGAAAGTTAAGGGGGGCCGGTATGTACCCACGGGATCTCGTGGGAAAACATCATCAGCAATTGGGGTTCGGTTATCTTCGCTCCACGTTTGGTCTATTTTTTGTTACTTCCTTGTTGCTATCTTCATGTTTTAGTGAGTGTGTTTGGCAGGTCCCATGAGGATTTATCCATTCTACAGTGAGGTGAGCTTATTTTGTTTAGTTTCACTATTTTGTCTGAAGTTTATTCATTGGATTGTTGTTCTGCTTGATTGCAACATTGGTTTAGTTTCAGGGTGATTTTGTAAGTAACTGTGTGAAGGATTT
>JAYMTH010003117.1:0-11382 GCA_036897465.1 Pelargonium australe | reverse complement strand
GGAGGCGGAGGAGGACGAAGAGGATGAGGAGGAGGAGGAGAGGGAGAGCGAAGACGACGAGAGGGACGGCGAGGGGGGTGGGATGAGGAGGCTGGCGAGGGCGATCGAGAGGTTCGGAGAGGGGAACGAGAGAGTTGAAGGCGAGAAGTTGAGGCAGATGGTGGAGCTAGAGAAGCAGAGGATGCAATTCGCAAAGGACTTGGAGGTGCAGAGGATGCAAATGTTCATGGACACTCAGGTTCAGCTTGAGCGGATCAAGCGTGGGAAGCGATCTGGCTCCAATGGTGACAGAAAGTTCTGATCTTTTTCACATGTTTATGTTTTGTAAGTCTTCTTCTCTGGTTCATTGATCTTTTGGATGATAGTTTTGTAGATTTGAGAACTTCAAGCTGTTGTTGAATGATAATATATATTATGTAGTAATTCATGAATAGAATCTCAGCTTCATTTTCTATTTCTATATTTGAGTGTTCATTGGTGGATAATATATAATCTCTAGCATTTCTCAACAATTATGTAGTGCCATGTTGATCTTTATTATAAAAAAAAATGCCTACAGTTTAACCTATTATTACACCTTGTGAGAAACTATCCCCAACCGGGTAACTTGTACCTCACTTTGTTTATATTATTCTTGCGGTTTGGGTCGTAATAGAGTCAGAGCAGAGGAAGTTTCTAAATGCATTCATGTGTAGGCTGAAAGTTTATGTTTGTAGTCAGAGCCCATAGTTCAGTTTCCCCTCATTTCGATTATCGTTTATAGATTGTTTTTGGGTAACTCCTTTAGCTTGTGAATTTGATCTTGGGTTTGAGATTCTGTTGCTCTACAAGTGGGTGTTATTTCTAGAATCTAGAGTTCTAGAGTGTTCATGCTCAATCGGTTTTTGAATTTAACTGTCAAGGTGTTTGCTTTATCTGGATAATATGTTTGAATGAATTGATTATTGTTAGAGGTTTGTAATGATTTGGAATTTTGATAAGACTAGCAGTTGTCGGTTTGAGAGGGTTTTTTCATTGTGCATGGGTGGCTTGCTTGAATTAATGGTTGAGATGATTGAACTTCTGGCAAGATTTCAATTTGAAAAATGATGATTGTATATCAGTTAAACAAATTGAAACTCTGGCACACCTATCCTATAGTGTTTGAATGATTTTCCGTTGGGAGATTACTTCGAATATACAGAGACTATGAATTCAATTGGTGGATGCATTTGGCATCATGTTAATATGTGTTCAAGTGAGAGTGTTGAGGTTCTTTTAACTTTGCTTTGCACATAGAAACCTCTGGTCTTTTGTCAAAAAATAGAAAAGAAACCTCTGGTTTGTGTTGAAAGTGAAAATTTTGCACTGCTATTACCTCTAAACTACAAGGAGAATAGTTGTAGAATGTGAAGGACCGACTATTTGGTCCTTTTCAATGAAATTTTCATATCTTTGTCTGGTTTAGATCAAGTTTGTGACCACTTTCATTTTGTTTGGTAAGTTATTTTTACAGTAAATTGTCAGGGGATGGGAATAAAAGAAATGGCAGAATCTAGTTCTTTTGAATTTGTAGATAGAAGTGAAATTAGAAATGCAAGCATGCTGCTTCAGATTGTGAGTCTGTATATGGGTTTGCATTGACACAAATGAAGATGTAGTTTTGCAGCAAAATCGATATTGACAAGGTTCTTTGTGCTGTGTTTGTTCCAGAAATTTATAGGTAGCTGTAAGTGGGAGAGAATAGTGATGAAGCACGGCAAAGCAACCAAATATAGAGTTCCAGTTTATGAGATATGAGATGTGGTAGTGTTGGGAGTTAACTTCTTTACTTTCAAAAAGTTATTGAGCGAAGTCCCTGCCTGTTATTAAAAGCCCAATCACTACAAATCACAACCAAAATTTTATTGAAGCATTTAAATCTCGGGTTAAAGTTACAAATGTTCCTCCAACTATAACCACATATCACAATTGATCATTTTAGTGTTAATTCCAGTTTATTACCCCATAACCGACACCTTTTTGTAATGAGTTGTCCTTATCTTTTTTTTTTTTTTTCCTTTATTTTTTTTAACTTTGCAGTCCCTAATATTTCATGAGCTCTTTCCGTCCATCCAAACTAATGGAATATGTCGGAATATGCCAAAATTGTGTCATGTGCACTGCATATGTTAATTTCTTTTCTTTTCAAAATAGCATAAATGCCCTTGGGTTAATTACAGTTTACTACCCTATAGTTGACTCATTTTGCAATGAGCTACCCTTTTTTTTTTGTAACTTTGCAGTACTCTTATCTTTAATCAGCTCTTTCTTATGCCAAAAACTTTTCTAGCCATCACGCGGAGTTTCTTGATTTCTCCAAAAATCAGTCAATGCTCCATCTTTTTCATCTGAGTTTCTTGATTTCTCCTCCAATTTCACATTCAAGACTCAAAATCCAATCAAAATGCACCAATATTTTCTTATGGGTTTCTTCAATTTCTTCTTCAAATTCATATTCTAAGTTTAAAAAATCAATTAATGCATCAATCTTGCCAGATAGGTGTTTCAAATTCCAAGTTACGGGTTTCAAATTCACATTTCAAACTAAAAAAAAAAAAAATCAATCCAAAACTCCATATCTGGTTTCAACAATGGCAATGGAGAAGAAGAACAGTTAGAGGTATTTTGGACATTTCAATTTTAACTTATGAAAAATGGACAGAAAGAGCTGATGAAAGATAATGGCACTGCAAAGTTACAAAAAAAGAAGAAGATAAGGACAGTCCATTCCAATAGGTGTCAATTATAGGGCAGTAAACTGCAATTATAAAAGTTACTTCAACTACATATTCTCGTCACCAATACCCATAAACAAAATTCCATCTATCTTGTGAAAAACCGTCAATTGGCGTTAGTTGAGCAAATAAAATAAACATGTGCTTGTACTTTATCTTCTTTATTGAATATCAAATTGCTTCAAAATAAGAAGGGATAATCATCAAAAACAGCTCTATAATTGACACATTTTGCAATGAACTACCCTGAACTTTTTTTCGTAATTTCTTACTACCTTGTATTTTTTTTATTCCGTTAGCAATTTCGTCCAAAAATGGACGGAATATTTCAAAAGACACATGTGATGTGCACATGACTGGAAAAATAAAATAAAATTACCAGTTTACCCTTCTTCTTCTTCAATGGTTAAGAACAAGTTCATCAATCTTCACCGAAAAATTCAAAGGTCCGCCAGAAACTTCAAAATTTCGCCGGAAAAATCAAAGGTCCGTCAGAAACTTCAAACTTCTTCCGGAAAAATCAAAACTTCGCCGGAAACTTCAAACTTTTGCAGGAAAATTCAAAGTGATTTGGTTAAATTCACTCATTTTTTGTTCAAGTGTTGCCGTAGCTGTTTTTATCTTGTTTTCTTAAGAACCGGTTGATGCTTGTTAGGATAACTCTGCATCCTGTTACCATTGGTGGCTTGCATTTTCCTTTCAACCTTGTGGTCGGGGCTTTCCATGCCTCTTCTTCGATGGGTGACTGGTGTGGTTCTTTTGTCCTAATGTCTTACTTTGCTTCCAAGGAGACATGTTCTTTCATTCCCATTATATCAATGTTCTAAAAATCGACCTGGATCGGCCGGTCTGCCCAGTTTGACCGGTAACTGGTGCGGTGACCGGTCCGAGCCTTGAAGAACCCGGGAAAACTAGTAAACCCGGTGACCAGTTCAGTAAAAGAATGTTTGGGCTTGGGGCTCTTTTTTTTTTTTTTTTTTGGGTTGAAAATTTAATATTGCAAGTTATGAGATGTATGATATTATCTATCTTTTTTGTAGTCCTCTTATCATCTTATCGTAAGGGAATCTACGGGTAACAATAAAAAATTTAAAAAGTGAATATAATTTATATTGTTGAGTGACTGTGAGTTGTTGAGTCGTTGGGAGTGCATTAATTTTTAGTGCATCTTTTTTCTCATCCCAACAAAACCCTACTTGATTACTAAGTTCCAAGTTTTTTATTTTGGAGTTTGGAATTTGGACTAATTAATTTAAGTAAGTTTAGAATATTTTTGAGTTTTATGTTAAATATTTACATATTAGTATAATTGTGTTTGTAATAGATTATTTTTAGGTGTATCATAATTATCATATTTATTAAATATATTTTTGGCATAATTATGATGTTTTTTGTATTTAAATATATTTTTGACATCATAAATAGCATATGTCACAAGCATGACCGGCCCGGCCGACCTCGCAGCTTGACCGATTCGTTTAAAACATTGTGTTATATTGCCCTTTGTTTGCAAGTGTCCTTTATACTCATACTTTGGTGCCTTTCACAAATTTTTGTTGTGTGCCCGTATTTTTGTTATGTTTTGGGCTTGTACTTTCTGATTACTTTCTCTTGTAATTTTTTGCTTGATCGGATGGTCTTTTGTACTATTGTTGACCCTATTTTAAGTAAAGAGATGTTATTACCTTTGTGTTAAGTCTATATATGTTGTATGTTTTTCCCTAAATGCCTTGCTCGGTTGCTTCAAATTATGGTTCTTTTTTTATTTGTTTTTTTATATTAGCAAACGGTATATTTTATTAAAGAATCCGAATGTTTGAAAAATAAAAGTAAAAGGAAAGTGCACTAGTCCTAACCCAAACGTGAGAGAGGACTAGCCACCCAAGAAGCGAAATTAAAATTTAAAACAAAGTAGCTATCTATACAGGAAACCAAAGAGAGCGCCAAACTCTGAACACGAAGGACCATATTCCCAACTGAAGGATAAACATCTTTGAACATAAGATCATGAAAGTGTTAATATTGTTGTACATACCCTGATCAGAGAATAACAGGTTGAGAAGACTAATGAAAGTGTTAATATTGTTGTACATACCCAGAGCCATCACCACTCCTCTGACATCCAGACGGAGCATCTCGAGAAGATCATACTCCCATGCACGGAGCCTACGCCAAAACAGCAGTTGGGAATCATAGAGCAATAGCTCTAGCGCCTTTGCAACTGTATGAGATTTATGAGAACACAAGATGAAGAGGCGTCTGTATTTGACTTGCAATTTGGCCTCCTACCACCAATGATCGGTCCAGAATCGGCAACGCGAGTCGTCCCCAATAACCCATCGGACACGCTAGACGAACCCACCAAATCCAAGAATCCTAGAAAGTGACACAAGTCCATGAGAGATTTCATAACCGTAGATGGCGCAGGGGCACATAGATCCTCCAAGGACCAAGTGTAAGTGTCCCATCCATATTTAGCACAAAGGACAAACTTCCATAAAGAGCCTGATTGGGTGGCGAAATGCCACCACCATTTACCGAGTAGGCTTACATTAGCAATATGGAGCTGTCTAATCCCGAGTCTGCCATGAATTATTTTCTTGACTGCTGCCATTTAACCTTGCTGAAACCCCGTCTCGTAGATGAACCCGAACATAAGAAATGCCTTTCAATTGACTCAAGAGCATCCATAACTTTTTTAGGCGCTTTAAAAAGCGACATGTAAAAAAGAAGGAGAGAGGTGAGAGCCGATCGAATCAAAGTAACTCTTCCACCCAATGAAATGTATTTCGATTTTCATAAAGCAAGCCTCTTACGGTACTTCTCTACGACACCTGACCATGAAGAGAAACGCCTAGGATTACAACTGAGCTTAAAGTCGAGATAGGTAATAAGGAAAGATGCAGGTTGACATCCAAGAACTCGGGCCAGATCTGAAACCCGATCAGGAGATAGAGCAATTTTTTTTTTTTTGATAAGCAGATAGAGCAATTTTGATTCGCTTGAATTTAGAGAAATTGATTTTGAGCCTGGATGCCAACTCAGAACCGTGCAGCAACCCTTTGACATTGGAAATTGAGGCCACTGAGTTCGAAACCGACAAAAAGTAGTACCGTATCATCAACAAATTGGAGATGCGAAATTGAAGTTGATCCGACCCGAATTCCACGAATGAGTCCCTGTGATTCCAAAGGTGCTAGAAGGAGATGAAGAGCTTCAACAACAATAATGAATAGGTAGGGTGATAACGGATACCCTTGCTTCACACCTCGAGAGATGTCGAAATCAAGGGATGGAGATCCATTAATAAGAACGAACATGAACGAAGCAAGGATACATCTAACCCAAAAACTGAACTTACGACCAAAGCCCATAGAGAGAAGGCAAAAATCAATGAAATCCCAATTTAACCTGTCGAAAGCATGTTGAAAATCAAGCTTTAGGACAATTGATTCAATATTATGGGAGTGAGCTGCGTGAATTACTTCTGCGACAATAAAGACATTGTCTAGCATCTGTCTATCTTTCACGAAAGCACTCTAAGAGCCACTAATTAAATTTCCAATATAAGGCTTGACTCGATTAGCGAGAATTTTTGTAATGATCTTGTACGGGGTGGAAACCAGACTAATCGGGCGGTAGTCATCGAAACCTTGTGGAGACGAAACCTTTGGAGTTAGAGTTAGAAAAGCTTAACTGAAACTTTTACCCAGCTGCCTAGAGTCGAAGAAACCTTGAACAAAAGATAGCACATTCGACTAGATGATCTTCCAACACGAGTGGTAGAAGAATAACCTATAACCATCCGGACCAGGCGCTCTAGAACCATCATAGCCAAAAATCACATATTTTAATTCTTCTAGCATGATGGGTCGCTCGATATCATCATGTGCCGCAGGTGACAGTTTGCTAAAACCGAGCCCATCAAACTCCAAACAGTCCGAGCTTGATTCAGTAATCCGGTTGTGAAAAAAATCACGAGCCAGGTTCTTAACAAGATCTGGGTATGATACCCAAGTGTCGTCGGACATCACACTAGAGATGGAGTTATATGATTTACGATATGATTCTAATTTATTGAAAAACCGAGTATTATGGTCACCTTCCGAGAGCCAACAGATGTGAGAATTTTGCTTCCAAGAGGAAGATAACTCGCGAGATTTAGCATGAAGCTAAGCTAGAAGAGTGGATCGAGTGAGAGCCTCCGATTGGGATAGGTCTCGCGATTCGGCCGGGCGGTCCAAGTCATCCACTGATTTCTTAAGAGTAGAAACTTCATGGTCAAGTCTCCTATACACCTCAACGTTCCATGCTTTTAACTTCTATTTGAGCAAGAGCAATTTCAGCCGAAAATGATAACAGTGCTGCCCAGTTAAACGGAACGAGGACCAAGCCTCCCTGACCATATCATGAAATGACGAGTGAGAGGCCTAGTAGTTCAAGAACTTAAACGGATGGGAGCCCCAATAAACTTTCGAAGTAGAGAGATGAACTAGGCAATGATCAAAGCGACCACGAGGAAAGTTAGTTTACACAAAGTTAGCTAAGGATGAGGGCCATGTGAGTGACACCAGAATTCTGTCGATACGACTCGTTTGAGCAGACAACCCGTACCATGTATAAATTCGACCTTGCAAAGGTAGATCAAATAAGCAACATTGATCGATCAAATCATTGAAAGCCATAGTAGACGAGAAAGAGGCCAACCCGATCGACCTCTCTGAACCTGTACGAACTGAGTTAAAATCTCTGGCTATCAAGCAAGGCAAACAGGATTCTTCAACAATCGAGTAAAGTCGGGTCCATAGAGCTTGTTTCTCTTGCTTTAAAGACGGGGCTTAAACGTTAACAAGAACACAGTGACAATTAAACTCAACCCAAAACCCAATAATAATAACAAAGTTCTACTCTATAATAGAGTACAAAATTGAAAAAACACTTGAATCCCAAAGTGACATAATCCCACCAAATCGTCCGACAGATGGCGAGAAAGCAAATTGTAGCGAAGAGAGTTGCCATAAAATTGATGCAAAAAAGAGGAGAAATCTTGTAATTTGGTTTCTTGTATAAAAATAAAAAACCACACTTGGATTTCAAGTCCAAATGAGAGACTTGAGACGGTCCCTCTTATGTTGCGCTGAAACAACCCTGATATTCCACGAAAGAAAACACATCGAGGAGTTGGCGCAACACTGATGAATTAAGTAATTTTATCGACCTCAATTACTCGAAACCTGTCATTGATTACCGACTCAGATCTGACAACCTTTATGCCCACACTCTTACAAATTCCCTAAACCGCCTCATCGGATACTGAATGAGACGAGGTCAATTTACTAATGACAACTGATTTGATATGTGGTCTACGGTTATGACGGAGAAAAGTAATATTTTGAAGGCCTTCCGACGAGACTGTGTAGGATGTGGACAAAACAAGGTCAGAATGAGGTGGCTTACTATGAAGATTGGCGTGCATGGAAGTTACATGGGGAGAGGGTTACTTGATTTGCAAGATTAACCTGATTAGATGTGGACTCCTCCTCCACATGAGCAGATTTGTTAAGGCCCAATTACCTATTAGCAGGCCCAAATGAATTACATGGCTCAAAAAGCCCATTATCAAATAAACCAATGTGTGCGCCCTTGCTAAGACGAGAGTTAACATACGAGTTCATAGGTGAGTTAGGAGTTGGCGGAGGGGATGAGTCAACGTCATCAGGGAGGTATGGGAACAAAGGGAAGTCCAATCCAGAAAAGTTCAACAAAGCGAAGGAGAAAGATGAGGCACCAATCCGCAAGTTGACTTGTTCCGATATGGGCGAAAAACTAATCGAATAAATCAGTACATGCGCATTGTCTAGACTGCGGCCCGTTAAAAAGTTGGGATGAATCAACAGAAGCTCTCCAAAATTCTTAGTGACCTTATTGAGGCTATTAACATGCCAAGCATGATATGGGATCCCTTGGATTGTCAACCAGACGAAACGACTCCCCTTGTGTTTTAGTCTATTCCAATCATGAAAATGTAAGAACCATTGAGAGAGTCAAATCCATCCTTATTCTTTTATAGCCTTCATGTAAGCCTTATCCGAGAAAGAAATCGCGAAGACCTTACACCCCAGCTAATGAATCGTGATATCCGTGAGTCCTTGGGAATAAATAACCTCTGAAAGATGGCTAGCCAAAACTGGAGACCAGAAGATAGGAAGAATGTTCCAAATGAGCTTATCTAGAACAAATTTAGTTCTGAACCCCAAGCTCTACTTACGATCTGCATCCGGGAACTCAACGGAGGTTGAAATGCGAGACTAGATACGACGAGAATTGGGGAGAGGCCGATGGTTATTTGAGGACGACGTGTGAACTGAAGGGATACTTCGACGACGAGGTGTTGAATTAGCCTTCGAAAGTGACCTAACCCAGTTTTCGTTCATGGGGTTGACTTTTGCCTTGTCAACAATCAAACGATATTGCAAAAGAGAGGTACCATAAAAGATTTGCTTAACCCTAACTGCATCAGATTTTTAGAGAGATGCACAAAGCCATAAACCTTGCCGGCGCGATTAAGGTTTTTAGGAATCAAGTAGTCTAAGACGGTAGCGTGGCGACATACTATGTTATTCAGCTATCTCGACGTTTTGGTGGGTGGGAGATTTCCAAAGTATAGTGTGATTGTCTGTTGTGGAGAGTCTGACGTGCGTTGACCGGTATCCCTGGCGAATCCGCGGCGGCTGGAGTTGCGTTGTTGCGGCTTCTGGCTGTTAGGGTTGCGGCAAGACATGTAAGTGTCGTGATTATCGTGCAAAACTTGTTTAGTTGTGTCAAGTTGAACGTGTAATCATTTTTCTGTGTCTGCGGCGGCTGGAGTTGCGTTATTTGGTTTGCTTGGTCTGAGTCTATTGTCAGTAGCTTTGACTAGTGGACTTTTATAATCGCTTCTCTTTTGGCGTAGCATTAGTGCTTGTGCATGACCATTTTTCTTGTTGGCTTAGCATTAGTCGCATGTGTTCGGTTACGGTCTTTCTTCCGGACGTAGCAGTTGCTTGCGACAGTTGTGGTCTTTCTTCTAGACGTAGCATTAGTTGCTTGCGTTTAGGCTTTGGGTGCAACATTATTTTCTTGCACCTTATTGTGGTATTTCTTTCGGACGTAGCATTACTTGTTTGCATCCAGAATTTGGGCATAACATTTGTTGCGTGTGCCTTATTGTGGTCTTGATGTAAACATGTTGTTTGCTTCTTGACTCTCCGATCGTACATAGTATTAGTGTAACTTGCGTGCGATCAGCTTGTAAGTGGTATAAGTTTTTCTTGGTTGTTGGAAATCTTGTGTAAGCTTGTAAGGGTAAAATGCGCAAAAGAAATAACAAAGAAAATGGATTTAAATACTTATTATGTAGTCGCTCGGACGATTAGATACGTAATGGTGAGGTCCAACCGTATTAGGGGGATAGCTTGGATTGCATATCTTGAGCCACCTATTATATATTATAGATCAACATTGAATTTTTAATCCGATTTGGTGGAACAACTTTCTCCAATTTATTCACTCTACTTCTTGTTATGAAAAACTTCTAGTTCTTTGTCTTAGTTTCTACCTTCGGCGTCTTCTCGATCGGGCAACTTTACTTTGGTCTTCTATTGTCCCACTTTGGACGAGAATGTAGGAGGCGTCCTAATTTCTTGACAAGTGGACAACTTTTATGGCAGCTCTCTACCGAGGACTCGCTCGGTTCTTTTAGGACGGGACATGAGGGTGCGGCGACCGGGGTATTCTTTCGTACCGTATTTTTTGGTGCGTCGGTTCACGTTGAGTTCACCAAATTTTTCTCAATAGAAAACGCCCAATCATTATGATATTCCTTAAATCGCCCAAGTTGGTCCCTCTTTGACCTAGACCTTTGGTGTTACTTTCTGGCTCGCTCAAGATTACTCTTCTTTTTTATAATCGATCCTGCATAACAAAGTCATCATCTAAGATGACCCTTGTAACCTCAAATTAGTTGAGTATCCTCTCTATCTATCCCTCTTTCAATTGGTTTGCTTCTTATCTCTTTATATAGAGGATCTCTTAGAGTTTTACGGTTTTTCCTTTTGGTGGACGATGCACCTAGGTTCTTGAGCTTTTATGCAGATCGTGGATCTGGGGGGGGGAAGCTAATGATAAGTCAATTGGGCCCGAAAAGGTCAACATTTTCCCTTTTGCCTTAATTCGTGAATTCGAGGATGGTTGGGGAGCTGAAGCATTCTTGGATGGTCTAGGTGTTGCCTGTTGTAGTGATTAACCTTGGTCGAGATGTCGGGTGTTGCTGATTGTGTCTCTGTGACCCAACCAACGCTGTAAAAATCCAAAGAACACGAAAACACGCGATGAAGATCAAGAAGAACTGTTGCGCCCTTTTTGAATCGGAGGCACGAACACATGAGAAATGTGAGGGGATGAGTAGACTTGCTGAGATTCTGGTGCCGACGGGAAGTAGGCGGCCACCTGAGAATTGAGGTTCCGATGAGGATCGCCTTGAGGTCTTGGATCTACAAAACAAACACCACAGAACGATGCAACCGGGATTGGGGTTTCGGTTCACCGCCTCCGGTGTGAGAATCAGTGATCTGGTATGAAAGAAGGA
>JAYMTH010003116.1:0-11383 GCA_036897465.1 Pelargonium australe | reverse complement strand
AAACATGTAGGAAACATCCTACATGTTTGCTACAACAAAAATGTTGTAGCAAATGTTGTAGTTAAAGACAGTTTTTTAGTAGTGGGTAGACACTTCAACACATTTGGGAAACCCAATTACATCACAACTAGGAAATCCTAAAATACCATAAAAACAAAATATCATAAAAACCATGAAGGTTTCAAACTCAAAAAGAGGTTGACCATGTTTAGAAAACCCTAGTTTCCAGAGAAACTTCTAGTAACTCTTATTTATTAATGAAGTGATACTAATTATCCATTAAATTTTTTTATTAATTTCTTTCTATAATAAATTATTATTTTTCAAAAGAATTATTTTTTTATATCAGACTTTGATTAATCATATTATTTTCTTATCATTACTCTTGTCCATATGTTAAAATTTATTTTTATCATTAATATTCTTATTTTTTGAAATTCATGACTTTTCTTTTTACATCAATGACCAATAAAAAAATTACAATATTGTAATTAAGCCTCAATATATTGTTTATGCAAACATATTGATTTTGAAATTATAAAGGTCAATCCAATCTTCACAATGATGAAGTTTGTATTGTCACACTTTCAATTGTTATAGCGCGTTTTGCAATGGTAATAAAATTCACACATATGTTTAAAGTTACGTTGAGATTTAATATCTTTATTGTCGATGAGTTGCAGAAACAAATGAAACAAAGGAGACGAGTGATAAACATAATTTTATTTATTTTAGGTGTTTTACTTGTACTCATTCTGTTCTAAAATATGTGTTTTGTTGTCTTTTTGCTGCTGGTTGGATCAAAACTAGAGAAGAGAGAGGTGCTGCTGGAGAAATTTCTACACAGATCAGCCACCTTGTAAGGGCCATACACTGAGATCGAACCGTTAGATTGCTCCAATTTTTAGACATATTCTTCATCTCGTTGATATATGCGTTTTGACTGTTGGAATCTTCATTTTGAGGTCTACAAGTATGTTAAAGGAGTATTGGGCGGATTGCTCTTTTTCGAGTGTGATGATATTGTATGCCTATAGTTTTATCGTATTCTCATTATTGATGATCGTAGATATTTCGGTGTGGACTTTGGTCCCGTGGCATTTCCCGTTTTGAGTTTCCACATAAAAAGTTTCACGTGTTCATTGGGTAATTTGTTTATAAGTGTGTTGTGATTAGTGACTACTAGTTCATACAATGGTTGCTTGATTTTGCTTGATTTGTTTACTTTCTATTAAGTTCAAACAAATTTTTGACATTTTCGGTGTTGGTTCCCAACACTATTTATTATTATATTTTTATGATCATGTTCTCAAATGACACCTCAATTTTCTAATAATTTAAATTTTGCAATTTGAATTAACTAATATAATTTATAATATATAAACACTACAAGTTCAATCATTGTTTTGATTCAAAGTTGAACCTATCCACTGAAATTTGTCAATATAAGCTATTATATATGGTTTGAAGATAGATGTGATGAGGACATAAAGAAGTTGAATTATAAGTGTGTGTGATTGGGAACTAGATAAAATGGATGCATAGAGGGTCCAACTCCAATATTATTATAAGTATACTTAGATGCCATCTGCTTGCAGAAGTGAAACGAATATTATACACACATATACATGTGTATAAATCCGAAACCCACGTAGTTTTTATATATGAATTTATATGTGTTAGTTATGTACAAATAAATTTTGTTTTTTAAACATAACCAAAATTTTGTTCAATATCGTTCAGAATTAATGATCGGACTATATCCGGAATCGAATCCAAATTACATACATTATTTGTATTATCATATTTAAAAATTAGAGTGATGAAGAATCAACTTTTTCATTAAGTTATCGAGTTTTTGTCATTTTCGACAAGTGTTTAAAATAGTTTTTTTCCCCAAAGGTTTTGAGACAATTAATTTTTAACTGATATTGCAAAAAAAATATATATATATCCATACGAGAGTGAAGAGGACGATGGTTGACACGGAGGAGGACAATTTGACCATCTCGATCACCACTTAGAGAGGTTGGTAGAGATCCAGATTGATTTTGTTTCGAAAAAGCATCAAAAGGCTGGAATGTATTCGAATATAGAGGTAAGTGGTGGGATGTCAACAACTGAGCTGATGAATTGGCGTTAGGGTGGTAGGCGACGTTCATGGTCAGGAGAGGAAACGTCGATTCAATTCGTGAGGTGGTTAGTTTGGGTGTGGAGAGAGGTTTGCAAGAGAATGTGATCGAATCCAACACGCTACAAGTTGTTCAAGGTCTGCAAATCGTAGACGAGGACATCAATGTTGTTATCCTTATTAAGTAAGGTTACGTTAAAGAGTCTCAAGTGGTAGAAGCGACGACCCTCCAAGCAATTCTCGAGATTGACATTTACAATTGATTCAAACAATTCATGTCAAATAAGAAGCTTCTAGTGCCTCTAGTCTTGTGATTTTTTTCATAACATGAACAACATAACTAGGTGTTCTGTTGATTACTTGGATGTGTTTTTTTTTTTTTACCGATAAATTTGTCAATAGAGAGCACTTATATGTTGGCTAAGTCTTCTAATTTCATATTAGACATTATTATTTATGAGGAGAATAACCTCTCCCAGATAGTAGAGAGTATATCTTTATTTTTGAAGCATAAGCAATAAAATACTTTTGAAGTAAAAAAGAAAGAAAAAAAAAACAATTAAGAACCAACCAGCCAAAAACGTCTATCACACAAAAACAAAAGTGTTTTTAGGTTAAAGGTCAGTCTTTTAAATATCCTCACTGGATGAGCTAAGTTGACGCAAGAAAAATTATGAAAACAAGACCTCTCTAAGGAGTGTAGCTGAAAATTATAAATGTGTCCACAGTTTATTATCCAAGCCTGTCTCTCCACATCGAGTAATTGCAACGGTTTTGGTTACGGTTTGAGATATCTGATGAAACTTGGACCTTTTCAACTATAACATTGCGTTCACCATCTATTCTGTATGATACATCCAGTCCTTCCAAAATCAAGTGATATATTATGTCATCTGGAGGAAGGGGGGCAGCAGAAAATTCGTCATCTTGCTCATTTTCCAAATCCGAAGCATTATCTGAAGCTTTACCATCCTGCGTCCTAATATGTTCATGAGGACGATTTCGCTGAGAAACTGAGCGAATATCCCATGAAAGCACCTGCTTGATTAAGCTTCGGAGTTCATCTGGTGATGCATAGAGTGATTTCTTTTCCTAAATAATAATAAAAAAAGTGTGAGTACCTAAATAAATTATTCTGTAGTTCACGAGATGTTCCATAGTGCAACTTAAAAGAAAAGATGAGAACCCCACCAGGTACGAACCAGCACAAAACATGGAGCCTCACTTATAAGCCATTTCTCATGGTCAAGTGTGGCCATGAGTTTTAATGCATCCCTACTTAAGAGACCAAAGCCATATCTCATATTACGCAAACCATATCATGGGCCTATCCACCCAAATTTGTAGCCAAGATCTGCTAATTAAGGTGTAAGGAATCGGTCTCCTTAATATCCTAGAGCTCCTACTGAAAGGTTGAAGAAGCATCCAGTGTGAGGATCTCAGTTCTCACATGGCACGAAGTGACTACTCTAGATGTTGAAAAGTGGACATATTCGCAATTGAACTTGCATTTCGGAGGCCAACAGTTCTACTGCCAGGATAACAATGACAATAAGTCCACACAGCCACACTGCTTGTCAAAGTTATGAAAAATAATGGCTGGGAACAACTAAACAGGTCGTAGGCATCGCTAAGTATCCAACCCCAAAGCCTAAATTATTTGGTGAAGGGGGGTCAAATAGTTTATTGACCAATCTCCAAACACTACATGCAATCCATGTGTGAAACCTTAAGAGGCATAAATGAACTTAAGAGACACACGCAAACGATAGCCTGGGTTTTAAAGTGAGATGGAATCACAATAAGCAAAACAGATGGGAGAAAATAATGATACGTATCATGAATTGCAATTCAAGAAAAGATGACAGTGACTAGCGTATCAAGTAAATATGAAAAGACTTACTGCTGTCACCCAACAATCACCAAGTGTGGAAAAGAAGCATTCCGAGAAGTTGACAGAAGCAACTGATAGCATATTGTCCTCCTGTGAACATATTTTTGGCTTATTTAGAAAAATAACAAAAGGTTAATATAGTACGAATTATGTCAAACACTAACGTTTGAAAGAAAAGTGTGGCCTTCATCTCTGGTAGTAATTCTTTTCACAAAAGCAATAAGCATAGACTTTACTTTCTTAAGTTTAGATGATTTGTTAATTGTAGTCCATGTAGCCTTAATCTGCTTACAGTAGCACAAAAAAAAGACCCCAATAGATGAAAACACGCGATATTCTTCACTTTGCAGTACATCTAATCGGTGCTAACAATTAATCACCTGAATATGATGAGATACCGACATGTAGTAATTAGCATGAGTACTTTCTAAACAATATTTTTTTTAACAAAATTAATTACACATACAGCACAAGGTCTGTACATCCACGTTTAGTGTAACTGTCCTTAGGGTTGAAGCAAAAGCATAACATCCTCAAAACGAAGGCCAAAGTTGCATGAAAAACTCAGCATTTAATAGTGTGCTATAAAATCACGGTACTTCATACAGTGTCATCTCGACCATAGTACATAATCAGGGAGGTAATTATACCGTTACCCAGTTTGGTACTGTTGCTCCTTGAATGCTGTCACAGTATGGTAGATACGGTTTGATATCAAGTATTGGCTGCCAACAAATTTGAGCAAAGAACACGGCTTCAAAATATAAATCATAAACTATACAAATGAGCGCACTAAGAACACATTTATTCGAAGGCTAAAGAAACAATCAAATCTCTGACTCATTTTGACAAGGCAAATGAAGGAAAACTTACAGTCCCATCAACCAAATCAACGCCAGAGAGTAAAACCATGTGTCCTTGTACTGCCTCCACCTGAACCACATATAAAACCCTTATTACTTGACATATTCATGTCTGGATTCAAATTTCAAACTATCAAGTTCTAACTTTTGAAAAATGAAAAACGCCAATTGGAATCATACTTATTGTGGTGATGGAGATCACAATCAATTTGCATACAACGGCTGGTAACAATAACACACATACACAAATGAAACACATTTTTTATTGAATGCTGAAAAATATCTGAACGAACCCTTAGAAAAAAAAAAAAAATGCAACCCCTTCAATTGCAATAAGGAGTTTCTGAACTCTTGTCATGATTTTGAGGGTAAAAATGTTTGAGACCTTCACACATTGATATGATCACGTTTCATAAGAGATTGCATGGAGCAGTGCTACCTAACCGGTCGCAGTTTACATTAGTAACAAGATTTTGAGTTTAGATCAGGCTAATCCTCAATAGGTTAACTGATACCCAAATAGTATTGGCGCCATGGGGTTGTGATGTTCATGGGGCTTTACCCTTCCAAACTTAATAATATAAAAGAAAAAATTAAAAAATTAAAAATTAAAAAAAAAAAGTTTTCCATTCTTCAATCCATAGTGGAATAAAAAAAGATATTATTTCAAGAAGAAAGAATAAAAGTGTGCCAAATTTGCCTGTCTAATCGGTATTTGGTATCACAAACACAGACATGAACATATAAAATTCATCCTTAACCTTTGCAACCGTGAGCCCGATAGGGGATGGCCGATGCGGAGATCTTGTGGCAAAGACTCCCTTCTTTTCACCCTTTAATTTTGGTACTCTCACCTATATCAAGCTAACCTTTATAGAAGTTAGAAAATAGTACAATGAAAAAATTATTAACAAAGGCCGTGACCATTGTGACAAAATATATCATCACGCTAGTAGTGCTACATACCTTAGCTTTTAACTTTGATTTAGATGGTTCCTTCCATAACTTATCCAGATCTGTATTCAAATGAAACACATATATAACCCAACAATGAGAATATTCCTCAAGACCCTCAAGGGATGCAGGAGGAACTCGAGTTGGATCAAAGAGCAAACATGCCCTTGCTAGAGGTACTAGTAATGGTTGCCTTGGGGTTCCATTCCTACAAATACAATTCTGATAGTTCATTATGCACAACAACAAAAATGCATAATCGCAATGGCATATAAGAAAGTGTTGAGATATTTAGAATCCCATAATATATAGGATTTGTTTATGTATGCAACTATGCCTTAATCAATTAGATCCATTGATTAAACCTTAACCAAGACTGTTTCCAATTTTATTGAGCCAACTCCTGGAATGCCCTGTATAAAGGGCTTCTATTCTACATCAATATTAACATTAGCATTTCATATTCTCTACACTAAGCTTTCATGCAACTATGGTCAAGAACTATTAACATTACAAATTTTGAACTCTGATGCATCAAAGTACATTAATGAATGCATTAATGCAATTACCTAGTAGAGTAGCAAGACTGAACTACACCAATAGGCGCCATGGGGTAAGAGGTAAGCTGCAAGTTATCATCTTTGGGTTGTGACAGTGACTTCCTCAAAGCCTAAAAACGAAAAATCACTAAAGACCCAATTAAAGAAAACGCAAAATCATGACAATGAAACAAAGAGATGGTCTAGTGATTGGGAAGAGCTAATATTGATCCAAAGAAGAAAGAAGACCTGCTGGGCTCTAATCCGGCCTTGGCGCTCGGCAGTAGTTTTGTCGAGTGAGGATTTGAGGGATTTTTGAAGGAGGAGAACTTGGGATTCCAAGTCCTTCCATCTTTTTCTCAACTGATACACTAAAGAAAGAGAATTTGGTGTGTTACAGTAGAGGCAATGAAACTAAATACAGAGAGTAACAGAGAGAGAGAGAGCAAGTACCAGAGATGAGTGTCAGAGAAGAAAGGGTTAAGGTTACGGCGGCAACCCAGCATTTGGAGTTTCCGCTGCAACCCATTGTCACGCTCCTCTTCTCACCAACTCTTCACTTATTCTTAAACTTCTAGTTGTTTCGCTCTACTGTGCTTTCAATAGGTTCTGTTTACAAACACGTTAACAGCCATCAACAAGCCCGTCTAGCTCAGTTGGTAGAGCGCAAGGCTCTTAACCTTGTGGTCGTGGGTTCGAGCCCCACGGTGGGCGACATTCATTTTTCTAAAAATTATATTTTTTGAACCAGTAAATTCTACTCATCCCTCACCGTCTGAAACATGAACAATTGAAGTGGACAGCACAAACAGGAGTGAAGTCACTTGGTCGGTCCCTGCGTCAGTGTCGTCATCGTAAATGGTAAAATGAAAATTCAATTTCACAGCCTCATTGTTTAGTTTACTGTGTTGAATAAAAAAAGAACCCCATCTCTTTCCATGGCCTCTCCTGTCTCTGTGTTAGGTTGCTGGTAGGTCAGCTTTTGGTTTATCATAAATTGAAACCAGTAGGTACTCTGTTTTTCCCTTATTTCTTCAACTCTTTCGCCTTATTTTGTAACTGATGGATAAGTTCAAATCATTGGCAAGAAGCATTGGGGTGTTTCTTGTGTTGTTGCTTTTGATTTTCATCTCTTTTTTCTCTGATTTGCACAATCAGCTCTCCAATTTTGGTTTCTTGAATCATCTCAATTGCACGTTGCACACCAATCACCACTCTTTTCACCATTTTCGAAATCTTCTTACCAGGTTATCATTTGCTAATGAATTTGCTGCAACATTGCATTACATGATTGATTTCTCAGTAGTTGACTTGAAAAATCATGTGCAGAAAAGCAGCTCAGAATTTTACAAGTTCTAGTACTTGGGTGCCTCAGAGCTTGAGAATGAAGAAAGAATATCATCGGATTCGCGAGGAGTTGACCTTTCCTGCGAGTTCTGCTCCGTTTAAGAGCTGTCATGCTTCCACCATTGTTGAGGTCATCTTTAAGCATTCAATTCAGTTCATGTTTGAGTTCTTTTTTATTTTCTGTGGCATAAAAAGAAGCTGACTTGAGAGAACCTGGCTTGTGCTTTTCATGTATAGGTTGCTAAAGATCACTTTTTGCTAGCCTATTTTGGGGGTTCTTCAGAAGGGGCACCAGATGTCAAAATCTGGTTGCAGACTTATAGGGTAATCTTTCCGGCTCACTTTTCGTATGACATTATGCTTTTCTTGAGACCTTTGCTTCTAATGACATGGATTCATATACTCATTTCAGTGTCTGATATGTAATTATAACTTCACAATGTTCTTAACTTCAATGTCCATCATCTTCCGGCTCACACATTCATTTTCTTAACTTGTCTGAGTGTGTTACATATACTAACATTTGAATGCATTGGCATAACACATTCTCTTATTGAATTTGTTCTTTCGGTCCTCTTTTGTCGATCTTACTTGGTTGTTTAAAACTTAATAATATTTTGGGCAGGACGGCAGTTGGCAATCACCCATAGTGGTTGATGAAGAACCTGATGTACCAATGTGGAATCCTGTGCTCTTTAAGCTTCCATCAGATGAATTACTGCTATTTTATAAAATAGGCCAGGAGGTTCAAAAGTAAACTTTCAGCTCTGTTTACCTATAACTTCAATTTTGTTTTGATGTCTGGTTACAAATATATTCTTAATTGTCAAGTGTTTTGCCATCTTTACTTAATTGTTTTCTTCTGCAATACTAAGTTATCGTTGTGTTCTAATTTTTTTCAACATCCTTCCATTCATTTCCCTAAACTGTTTAATTTGATCCATAGATCCACAATAAAAGAACAGGACAATAATTCTTTGGCTTTTAGTCAATTATCTTCATTGCCTACTGACTAGCCTTTGAATTTGATGTATTTTTTAGTTTACTGAAATTGTTTCCTGCATTTTCCTGTCTAATAGTGAGTAGTTTCTCATCCGGGTCCGTCATACTCTGGCTCATACTATTATAAGGTGTACGGATGTTTCATATTATAAGGTGTACGATGTTTAATGTGTATTTCACTATGTGTTATATTGGTGAGCATAGGCTGCACCTATAAATTTGTAGTCATCCGGCTTAATGGAAAGTATACCAGTTTGTCTTCTAGACACGGATTCCTCCCCAAATGGAGGAAGAGTTGACTTTTATCTTGTAGAAGTTAATTCCAGCTGTTCCATCTCCAATGCTATTTATTGTTTCAACGTTCGAGTTGCTGTATTCCTTTTTACATGTCACTGGGATGTAATTTAGTTGTATTGTTGTCACATCTCTATCGTCTCTCGTTACTAATGGATTTACAAAGTTCAGATGGAGCGGATGTATGAAGCGATCTTATGATAAAGGTATCACTTGGACCGAACGAGAGCAACTTCCCCCTGGTATATTAGGACCAATAAAGAATAAGGTATAACTTGAATTCACTGATCTGTGTATTTGTAGATGTATGGAAGCATGCAAGTTCAGTGTACTAATAAAAAAATTCTCTTACCATATGTGCTTCTCACTTTTCTTCAGCCTATCTTGCTGGGAAATGGTCATTTACTTTGTGGATCATCTGTAGAAAGTTGGAACTCGTGGGGAGCATGGGTAGAGGTTGTTTACGACAACTCAACTACATATTGCAGTTGGCTTCTAGTAATGTTCGAAAATTTTGTTGACATATTTTTCTACTTGTCCGGAACAGGTCACTGCAGATGCGGGTAAGTCGTGGAGAAAATATGGTCCCATTTATATCGAAAATGAACCTCTTGGTGTGATTCAACCGGTTCCATACCAGACTGCCAATGGGACCTTGCGTGTTTTACTACGATCCTTTGAAGGCATTGGTAGTGTTTTTATGTCGGAGTCTCATGATGGCGGCCAGAATTGGGGTTATGCAAAGCCTACCGAACTCCCTAACCCAAACTCAGGTTGAAGTTTGCTTATATATTTGATTATACTAACATCAATGCTAGAAACTTAATTTATTTTTTTATTTTATAACTAAGATCGAATATAGTATTTCAGTAGTTACAGTGTTGACTGTAGTATTTAGTTAACACTCTAAAGTTTGAGCTCTCTCTCTTATACCATGATTTCATCTCTCTCTCTCTCTCTCTCTCTCTCTCATACCATGATTTCATCTCTCTCTCACATACCATGATTTCATTTACTATACCATGATTTCATTTACTAGGCATTGATGGAGTTAAGCTGAGGGATGGACGTATCTTACTTGCATACAATACAATCTCAAGGGGCATACTTAAGGTTGCGATGTCTTCGGATGATGGTGACTCATGGCATGACCCTTTGACGCTAGAAGAAAATTTGGAAATGGAATTTTCATATCCAGCTGTTATCCAGGCTAGTGATGGATTTGTTCACATCACCTACACATATAATAGGACACAAATTAAGGTACCAACTCAATGACTGATAGTAGAAGCTCATATTCAATTTCACGAGGCCCTTTTGATGACAATCCATGCTTCATTTCCTTAATGGTCTGGCTGTGTAAATCATAGGTCATTTAACATCTTATGGTTATTGTTTTTTTCAGCATGTTGTCCTTCAACTTAACTGATGTCATGATTCGTGAAGGAACACTATAAGGTATATTTCTCTCTTTCAGTGTTACATGGCTCATTATATCGGCAATCTTTGAATAGTTTTGCGAGGCTATATTTTGTAACATGAATACATGTTCTTAATTATCTTGGTTACTGTTGAGACTACTGGGATAAACTCAGGTGAAGAAAGGATTTTTGATCTGATCACCATTGGTTTCTTTGTAGAGAGGACAGTTTGTTGTTGGATATGATGTCTCCAACAGCTTGAGGGTGCTTTTGGGGAGCTGCTTTTCCATGGAAGCTGTTTTTCAAATGGAAAAACAATTATGCAGAACAGATATCAACATTGACTCATCCCCTGGTGGTCTTGTTCAGCACATTACTTGATTTTGTATGCTACTATTTTTGTTAGTAGATTTAGTTCACATTCTTTGTTGTATTCTTCTTCACCTTTGGTGGTTTCACCTAATGTACAAATAAATATATTTTTTTTATTTATAAACATGCAGACGTGAAATTTAAAATATATTAAATTATTTTACCGACATAACGGTCCGGTTGTACTTAATTATTTTAGCTCATGTGACCAACACATGATCCGTCAGGTCAGTAAAATAATTAAAAATTAATAATTCAGCATATTTAAAATTTCACATCAGATCACGTAACGGATAACTTATCGCCAATAACTTTTTTGGGTTCATATTTCAATGTTTGGTGACAAATTTAAGTTAAAAAATTCAAAGATGAAATTGGATTCGTCCAAAAAAGTCTAAGGACCAAATTAATTTTTTACCTATAATAAATATAATTTGTTGACAAAAGTATTCACGTGGTCGCCTTGAACTCCATGTGCAATTGTTGTCAGTTGTTTATGCTTTTCAAGTCAGAGGCGGATCCAGACTGTTTTATTAGTGGGGGCAAAACAATTATATTATATTTTA
>JAYMTH010003115.1:0-11384 GCA_036897465.1 Pelargonium australe | reverse complement strand
GAACCGCTCAAATTCATGACAGATCTGCATGAGCATTGATTAGGAAGCAGAAACGCGCTACTAACATTAAATTGGCATGTAAGTGAGTATAATGAATATACAGATCCTAAAGACATACCTGATAGGCTAATTCTCGAGTATGACAGAGAACCAGTGCAGCAACTTGACCTGCAACAGGTTCAATTTGCTGCAGAGTTGATAGAACAAACACAGCAGTTTTTCCCATGCCAGATTTCGCTTGACAGAGAACATCCATTCCCAAGATAGCTTGGGGGATGCACTCATGTTGCACTGATGAAGAATCAAACAAAACCGTGGTGGACGAATCCTCAGTAAGAATAAATGAACTTCCAGATCCTTTTAATTGAAAAGGTTTACCAGACCAATTTTCTTGCCAAAATCATGAGCATACAATTAATTATTATTACCTGAAAAAAGATAGTACAACTATGTTAAAAGCTAGATGTTATAGTTAATAAGTGCAACCTATAACACAATCTAATATACAAGGATAAATTTTTAAAATAACAAAAATATACAAGGATGCATACACACACAAACACTATGCTGCACCCATTTTGACAAGCTACATGATTCACACAATGTCAAATCATATGTATTTTAGTTGTATTTGTAGTTTTCAACAAACAATGAATATGAAAAGTGATTAAAAAAATTTGTTTGACTTGCAGAGAATCACTCAAAGGCAAAAAAAAATAATAATAATAATATGCAAATATATACTCAAAATCAGCACCATAGAAAAATAAAATTTATGTACACAAAACCTGGAAAATAGCCATCAGAGGGTAGCAAACAAACCCAATAATCTTAAGAACAGTTTACTAGATGACAAAGAAAAGAGAAAGGAGATCATATTGCAGAACATTTGTTATGAGTGAAATGATAAGTATATAAAAGTCACATACTACCTCTGTTTCAAAATAAGAGTCGTTCAAATGTACTTGAATTTCCAATTATGCCCTTTTATATTCCATATCATTTTATAATGTCAAAACATTCCATTTAATATAAAACTGCACAACCAAGAAACATGATTTAGAAACATTGCCTTCTGATGGATGTTCAAATCCTGAATCCACAATAGCTCGAAGAAGCTCTGGCCTCCGCAGGAAATATCTGAACCCTGAGCTATGAATTCCAACATATCCCCTGCAAAAACACAGTGCTGGATTAGAAACTGAAATCCATGCACCATTAAAGATTGTGTAACATGCCCAGAAACTGTTGCTTAATAAAAACATGTGTACATATTCCTACATCTACACTAAATGAGGACACTGAAGCACAATTCATAAATCAAACTTAAATGATAATATAGCAATCCTAAAAATTTCAAACTAAGACTTAAGATCTACATATTTCAATGTTTCCTTGATAATTACCATAAGATTCTCATCACATAAAATCAATAAATTAAATTAGAAACAAATTCTTACTTCTTGGCGGAATCGCCAGTGGGTTTTGCGGAGGCGGAATCGAGGGCTTTCTCATCTTCTTCTTCGTAGTCGAGAAGCTCCTCCTCGTATGCGTCGTTGTCCCTTGCTTCACCCATTTAAGCCTACATGAAGATGATTGGTTTCTCGAGTTAGGGTTTTGCGATTCCCGATTCGTACTGTTCATTGAAATTGAGCTAAATTTCGCGAAAGCTTACACACACCTTAGAACTCAGAGAGAGCTATAGAGAGATTGAATTTTCTGTAAAATTAAAAACAATAAAGAGGAAAAAAAATGTACTGTGAAGAGAAATGGAGAGAGATAGGATCTAGGGTTTGGAACCAGAGAGATAGAGAGAGAAGAGGATCGTAGTGATGAGTTCGAGGAGAGACAGTAATGAACCGTGGAAGATTAAAAGGAATGTACCAAATTGCCCTTATCCTTTCATTATGGACAGTTACATATTTGTGGCATTTTGGGAATGAAAAATGTTCAAAATGGTCATTGAACTATCCGCTCCTGCCATTTTGGTCCTAAAGATAGGCGAAAGAGCAGTTATAGTCCAAACGTTTTCAAAAATCGAGCGAACAATCCGTCAATTTGATGAAACCGTTAAATTTCATTAAAAAATATTTTTTTAAAATTTTCACGTCATCAAGACTTAACGGATTCTGTCAGTATTTTAACGAATTGTCCTGAAGAGACTCGGTTTTAACTGCTCTTTCGCTTATCTTTTAAATTGAGATGACACATTTGAACCCTTTTTCCTTTTGGGAAGTAAAATGTTTAATTTTATCCCCTAATTATTCATTTTGTTACTAATTGGGAAAACAACTAGATTTTTGCTTAAATTAGTTGAATTTAGTGACGAAACCCATTCATAACAAAAATGTATAATTGACGAACGCAGTTGTCAGTTTATTTTTTCTAATCTTGTCTTTCAGTTATACAATTTTAATTCAAACGGTCTAATTCATGGATTCGTCGTGGATTAAACCAATTCGAAACAAGCTAACATAGTAAGGGAACTAAATTTTGAAACACACAATAAATCGGCACAATTCATAACAAAATAAATAGTCGAGGGATCAAAGTAATAAACATAATACATATAAATGGAGTCTATAAGTAGTGAACACAACAAACCCAGAACCATACATTAACATAAACTTGAATTCTACCAAACCTAATTCCATACATTGTTCATGCAGAGGAAGAGGAAGCTCCATTGCAGAGATTAAATCCATACCAAATGCCCCTCGGAACGAAAGTGTTGTAATAAAAGGAAACAGACTTCGTGTAAGACCCGAACACAGTTACTGTCCCGGGTTTCCATCCATCATAGCCGTTCCTGTACAGGTATAGGCGGCAAACCTGGTAAGCGCATGGTCCTGATATCGTGAATGTGTCCGAAGAACACCTCTGAAATGTACCTGAACTCGGATCATCTAGCCTTGGTACATACACCTGATCAATACCCAGATTCACAATTTATCATTTAATTTAAGAGAGTTCCCGTTTTTGTACATAATAACGATATTCCTAATTCTTTGGTAAGTGAAAATTTTACCTGATTTCCATAAGCATCCCCGAACGAGAGACTGATCCGGTCATGCGTGTAAGGAGGAGAAGAGCATGCTGTTGTTATCTGTACCGTGTAAGAACAGCTTCCCATGCTCTGCAGAAGAAAATTTTCTTTGTTAGTTAACATTTACTAGAAAATAATCATTAGAGTTGGCAATTTGAGACATGATATGTGACCAAACACAACCACGATGCGATTTAAGTGTGTTTGGGTTCGTGTTGACGTTTAAGCAAATAATGTTCAAATAGCGGAAAAAGAGAATGTGAGCAACATCAGCTGCAATTCACCTTATCTCTCGTTTAAGGCAAAGCTGACACGAACATGACACTCCAACACAATTACCAAGCGTGTAGTGTGTGTGTCGATCCATATAGCACATAGTTAACACGACACGTTCACACAAATTGGCAGATCCAATAATAATATGCAACTTACATGAATTTTTTTATCGAACACATATCCGACTTCCTTTCCTTTATAAAGAACTGTTTTTATGAAATGAAAGCAATATGATTATGGGATGTTTTCATACCTGGGTATGGTTGACCTTGAGAAATCTTGGAGGTTCAGGCTTCCGAGAAATGGTTGATCCACCATGTGAGGAGACGAGGATGCAGACAAAGCAGAGGAGGAAAGTAACTTTTCGGATCATTCTTCAATACCCTTCAACCTGATTCTTTGTAATGTGTGTGTGTATATGTATCATATAGACATCTTTCCAAGAAATAAGTGCAAATCGGTCTTCAGGGTTTTCATCCGGTGGACCACGACATTATTATTTACGACACTAGTATCACAATATACATTCGTAAAAGTATCCGGCTAGACTACTTTAATTATAAGAAAATAAATAAAAATATAATACAGAATTTTCACCACAAGGAATGAGAGGTCTTGAGAATTTTTCCGACTCTTGCCAGACATTGCTAATGGGTAAGAAGATACTTTTAGTCTACAACATGTCAATATCCAATATCTCTCAAACAAATGTGCATTTTGAAACAAAATACAGATGGGGCTCACAACAATCCTCAGGAAATTTCCAGCAACCGTCATTTTATGAAGCTTAAACTACAACGTAGCAATCATCCTCCAAAATCCCGGATGTAAATGAGAACAAAGAATAATGCAAATTCAGTCCTCTTGATAATAGAGGAAAGATCAAGTTAAAACCTCTAAACACTAAGAAAAAGTGAGAAACTCTTATCCCCAAGAATTGCAAATATTGCTCAATGTGTGTATTTCAATTCAAACCCTACATAGAATGATGTTTTGGGGAGTCTAGCAAATTGGAACATTCATTTTATGTAGATGAAACTTACAAATCAAATTATAGCAGGTAATACGATGCAAGCAATTAAGTAGCCAAACCCGGGAACACTTGCAATTGATAACGAACAATCAACATCGGTATAAGCAACTAACTAGTCTAGCATATATGATCAGATAATTCGATACACCTGCTAAAACGTCAACCATTTAGTAAAGTATTCGCATGTAAGCGGGGAAATTATGCCATCGGGAGTGCACACACTTATACGGGGACAAACACCGCAAGGAATTGAAGCCATGGCTCCGCCTGATACTCCATCTTTCTTACTTTTGCATCTGTAACAAACTCTTCCAGCTGGAACGGAAGCGAACTCCCCGACACCAGTACTCTTTACCTCCATGACCTCATTGTCCAAAACCAAAGCCTTCACAAGCTCCTCAAATTGCTCTAGGCTGTATTCTTCATGTACTGCTCCCGATCTTCTTATAGCATCATAAATCATCTCCATTGTAGCAACCTTCATCTTATTTATGAAGTTGCGGCATAGATTTTTAAGAACATCTATAACGACCTTATCAAGACTGCCTTCGTGATACCACGCACCACCAGTTATCTCCTTTGAGGGTTCAAACTCCGCTGCTATATAGTGTTTTTTCCCTTTGTGATGGACATTCACTACCTCCTTTATCATGTTCTTCTCTTGAAGCTTCTTGAGGGCATTATCAACCATTTTGGTGGGGATATTCGATCGATCTTTCAAATTCTTTATCCAGATTCCCATGTCTTTACAGTTCTTGATCATATCCAACAGTGTCTTCTCGTGTTCAGTTACGAACCCCTGTGGAACACCCGTGTCTGGACGCTTCCGCTTACTCATATCTATACATAAAGCACCAACAGAAATGACTGAATAAGCTAAACTTCGACCTAGACTTCTTTCATAAACAAGGATTCGTGAAAATAGCATATCAAATGTTGCTAATTGCATGCCCACGGACAAAATTTTACCAACAAATAATGAACAAACTATACATGAACACATTAATAGTTACCGTCGCAATCCGGAACGAAACACCAGTTGCTCTAAAATTTCATTCCACATGTTATACTACTAAACACGATGAAATAAAGGTTTTTCAATCCAAATTAATGTTCCTAAGAAGTCTACTCCACCGTTCTGCAATGATGAAATATGATATTGCCACATTACAAAAATATCTTCAAAAAAAATTAATGATCAGATCCTTGGAATTCAACAAAAAAAAAATAATAAATAAAAAAAGTTCAGATACAAATCCACAATTCAACGATTTTAAACAACATTAAAATTGCAAATAATTGCTTCTTCTTGTTGAATGATAAGAGTGAATGTGAATCAATTCTATACACAACTTAAAAAATATCAATTCACATGCAAATAAACTCGGAGAAATCGTCACAATTCTACAAACAAATTGTGACGAACTTGGTAAGATTATTCAACACACAAGGTACAAAATAACACCAACAGAACATACCGGCTCAGGCTACGTATCCGGTACCGATAATCGGATTTCGGCTCCGGTGGGCGACGGTGACGGGAAATGAGGAGGTGAGGGTTGCTGTGTGTGGGAGTGAGAGCAGTTGCAGAGAAAAAGGTAGAAGAAACGTGGGTAGGGTTTCTGTATTGTTAGGGTGTTTTCGGTATTTCAGGTCTACGATTTGAAATGGGCTTGGGCTTTTTTTATTTTTTTTCATCGGTGAAACTAACTCGAGACCTCAAAGAAAATCCGAAACGTTTAAAACGTTTGACCCACCATATTTTGGTCAGCTAAGGTGTTGGATCCTATTAGAAAAAAAATGAGATGGTTAAGATGGTTAAGATGTAAGTGACATTCAAAATTCAATCCGACTTAAAACTGATATGACCAATTTTTGTGTCAAATCGTATCGGACAAATCCACATATTTTAAACTAAAATTTGTGAACCAATTTGTTATGATTTGAGCGAATCCACCCCTTTCGGGTCAAAATCGGATTAATATTAAGCAATCTGAACCCGAATTGCCACCTCTTGCAAGTAGTCTAACTTTCATGAGTTCAATTCAACCATCTAGACAACTTTTCAAAGGATCATGAAAATTGAACTAGAATAGGAAAGAAAATGCAAATGACCCAGTGAGTTTCAAGCCAATTTGCTTTAACTAATGAACTATTTTTTTCGGTCTAAACCATGAGATTCGTGAGCGGGCTCGCAAATTCGTGGTTAACACATTTAAGTTGTTTTATCACACCCGGACTAACCCTCATTCGATGGTAGGTCTCAGTTAAAGCTCGCCTCTCTCCCCAGGAATGTGTTAAACAAGGATCGAACGCAAACGCTCGTCCCACTCACGCAACTAGTGATGCCAACTGCGCCACTACCCTTGGTTGACGAACTATTTTTCATGCATAAACAATTGACACCACAATTATAAGGACCTAAATTAACCATCAGACAATTATATCTACCAAGCTATACAGAATTACAGAGGCAATCTAATGCTCACATTCAGTTTCAGACACCAATGATTTCAACACTCCAACAATAGTATTATCATTACATCTTCTGGATCTACAAGAATTGACCTAACAGGCAACAAATCTGTCTAAAGGTTCATGTTTAGGTATCGTAAAACAGTCTGATAGATCATAGTAAAGTTTGTAATTTGATGGCCGAACAGACATTGCACGAGTATAGAAGTGACGGGAGCTTCCATTTCAGAATTCAGTCGGAGGTTTCATTCTTATGAGTCGTTTAATTCTCTCTTTCTCGGTGTTCTCCAGCAATCCCTATCAAACAAGAAGAGGAAAGAACAGAAATGTTAGAACAATGGAAGAGAAAAAAGGGACTTATGATTTTGCACAACGAATGAGCCTATGAATAAGATGTGACAGGTTTTTAGGTTCAACGGGTCTTTTTTGTTGGCATCGGCCTGGTATTATCGGGTTAGGACTCATTTTGCAAGCAAATAGGCCATGGTCCGGAATCGGGGGACGTCCACTCAGGCCACATTTTGTCGGCCCATGCCTGGCAATATTGCGCCGACTAGATGATGGCCCGCAGGCAGTCGGCCTATTTGCCAGTCCTAGTTTTTAGATTAGCTTATAATTTGGTCAAATAACCACATTATAATACACTACTTGATTACTCCATTTGTCCAAAATAATTGTCCACTTTTTGTCTTAAAAAATGGCCCTAAAACGAATGTCCACTTTCCATTTTGGTTAGTATATAGGGTATAAAGGGATGAGTTTAACCCTGATTATCGTTTCCTTAATTTGTACAAAAATATGAAAATGGACAATCATTTTAAGACGGAGAAGTTTAGTTTTTGAGTTAAATGTTTGATAATTTTAATAGATCTCTAAATCTTATAAGAACTTTCTAAACTTGTAACAAAACAGCAAGAACCTGCATACAATGTCTACCAATGGGCATATAATGAGTAGTTGACATTCCTCCTAATTTCAAAGAATCTCAGTAGTTTAGCAATTTAAAATAGATGTGTTCTGAGACACTCACCTTCCATATAATTTCATCAAGACACAAGCAGATCCTTCCGTACTTATCCAGGAAAAGACGCTCGGTTGGGAGCTTCCCACACACATCCTTCAAAGCTGATGTAATAACATGGATCACTTCTGACACTAAACAGAGTTTGGATGCAGAAAACAGGAAGTTAGTGATGGAGTACCATGAAAAGGCTTAGGGTTGTTTAGTTGACAATTACATTTAAGAAAATGGAATACTGAAAACTTAGGAAATGGAACAAGATGTAAACTCACAGGCAAGTTCATCATACTCATCCTTGCCCACAACATAGATGCTGATATCTCCAAGCACAGTGTAAACGATATAAACAGATCTGACGAAGAAACAACAAGGGTCAAAAACAGTTAAGGATTGAGTGTTACTAGAACGTTTGGCAGAACCAATCCCAAAAAACTTCACTACACATTCCCATTCACCAAACCAACATAACAACATCTGGGAACACAACCAATAAATGCTTGCTAAATACTATAAAATTATTATAATTGTTAGAAGTAGAACTCCAGTAGAGATAAATGTTATCCAAATATGAAAGGAGACACAACACTAGACTGGTTAAGATGAGACACAACTATTCTGAGCTGTAACAAGTATATATGCATGATCTGGGGTCAGCAGAGTTTGTTAATACCTAAAAAACAATACATAAACAACTTCACCATTTCTGATAAATCCAAAGAGATGTGCCAATAAAAGCTTATGATGTGTTTGGGAACGAGCATTTCATTTTAACTGTTGGATTTGAGTCAAATCAAGTAGCATTCAAAACATGCATACAACATGAGATTTCAAATGACAACTCATACTTTGTCATTTGAAATTTTATAATTTCTCAAACAGTGTATTTGTATTTAAAATACAACATTTCAAATCACATCCGATTTCTATACACAACCTTAAATTAAATTGTTCTAGAATGGAAGGTAGGGTTTGGATATAAAAAAATTGTTCCAGAATGGGAATAGATTCTAATTCATCATGTTTGTACTTTGTATTAATACTTTTAGGTCACGAGGATGGCTTTAGAATGAGAATCTCATTCCAATTTTTTTAATTCAAATGCTACCTAAATGAATTCGTCCTTACACAAACTGCTATGCCTACCTCCCTGAATGCGGTCTTGGGAGGAATAAGAAGGATCACAAAGTGACCACCTCAGTGCGTCACTATATCACTTCCTTTTTCCTTCATAGCGTCTTTCTTTATATCCTCTTTTTTACCACCCCTCTATACCCAGAGGACACATGCACCAAGACTTGCCAGCAAAATGTAAAGCCTAACATATCTAGTAACCAATAATATAACGACAACTAAGCAGCCTCTTTCCGAAAAAGAAGTCAAGTTTCATACTTTCATCATATTAAATCCTGATCTTTTGAAGATAATTTAGAAAAATCAGTTAATTCAGTATCTACAGTGCACATACTAAGAGTATTCTTTTATGCCTCATTGTGGTTCATATCCTCAAAAACCAATCCCGAGTTCCTACCCCTTGTCACAAATTTCCAAAGAAGGCATTGTTCTACACAGACTAAAGATAGGCATTTAGAACAAAGATGTGTAATTGTGTATAATATACATACTTGTGGCAAGCAACAAGGAGCTCTTCATTTTTGACACCTTTAAGGTTATCTGCTCCCAGCTTAACTAGGAAAGATCGCCAATGCAGACGCTCCTCAGCTGGAACTCCATTAAAACTGCAAAAAACAATATCATAATAATCAGAATGCTTCAGGTATTGCGTCATGGAGAGGGACATCACATTCAATTGCACGTAATCCTATATAACACGGAAATACAATGGGTAGGTTACTGGTGGAAGTGGAGTTATATATATCACCTGAGCTATTAATGCTATTACAAAGCACATCCAAAATTGATGCAATGATTCTAGTCCTTGGTATTGTCTTAGATTATCCAAAACATGTTGCTCCATACAAAATGTGTGTGTGTGTGCGTGAGGAGAGAGAGAGAGAGAGAAGCTTTCTACTACTTTTTAGGGTGTGCCTCTTGCTTAAGTATTTGTCTCCCATAAACATTTTGTATCTAATATAGCTTCTGGTTGAGTAGTGAAATGTATAGGGGTCTCTAACAAAATATAAACACTGCAACCAATTACAACCCATCTACGACCCATCAATAAGGGGTTTTTGATATATTAATAACAATAATCCAACATGATTATTCATGATGCAAATGCAATACAAATCTTGCCATTTACAATGTGTAGCTATAGTTATAGAGCTCACACAATTTAAGCGGGTATCAAATCAAAAGTTTTAAAAATAAAACACTTAAATTCTTCAAGAAACAAATTGAACCAAGCTCAAATCCAACAAATAAGAACACAGAATTACAATCAAACAATTTCAAAATCAAGAACAACAACATGATTATTCATGATTCATGAAGCAAATGCACTATAAGTCTTGCCATTTACAACATATATGTATAGCTATACTCATAGAATTCCCACAACTTCAGCAAGTATGAAATCAAAACTCTACAAAAGAACACTTATATTCTTTGAGAAAGAGACTGAACCCAGCTCAAGTCCAACAATAAAAACACACAATTACAATCAAACAAATCCAAAATCAAGACAACATGATTATTCATTATGCAAATGCAATGCAAGTCTCACCATTCACACATGTGTATAGTTATAGGAAAGAATTCCCACAATTTAAGCAAGGAGCAAATCAAAAGCCTAATAAAACACTGAAATTCTTCGACAAACAGACTGAACCCAGCTCGAATCCAACAATATGAACACACAATTGCATTCAAACAAATTACAATCAAGAACAACAGCATGATTATTCATGATGAAAATGCAATACAAGTCTCACCATTTACAACATACATGTATATTTATAGTTATAACTACAATATTTCCCACAATTTAAGCAAGTATCAAATCAAGTGTACAAAAAAAAAACACTTCGACTCTTCAAGAAACAAACTGAACCAATCTCAAATCCAGCCATACGAACACACAAAATCAGGTCCAGTGACTAAAGTAAAAGCTTAAACACCAACACAAACTATTTAAAACTCTACAAAACACCATTAACACAAAATCCAAGTCTACCCATAAAATTCTATTCAACTTTTCTCAGAAACATTACAAATGAACCAGCAACTCATAAGAACGATACTGTTGATCCAGTACAAATGCGATGCATCGAGGACGATCTGTGTGCAGTGATGAAGACAACGAAGATTCGGATCTGAATCTTACCGTTCAACGAGGATGTTGCCCACGGAATTCGCAAACAGAGCCGCGAGAATCATTGCTGTTCTTCTGGGTTCGTTGCTCGATTTCTTCGTTTGATCTGCAACAATTAAACGTTGCTTTTGTTGGTTTAGTCGACGAAGGGTCCTGTTTGGAAACGGGTTTTGGTAAACCGGTGTGAGATTATAGGGCTCCCTTTAACCCGTCCCGGTGCACGTTAACACGTACAGCGAATATATATATATATATATATATA
>JAYMTH010003114.1:0-11385 GCA_036897465.1 Pelargonium australe | reverse complement strand
CAGATCTGAACCGGCGAGATCGAGGCGGTGAGATCCGGTGAGTGCGGGAGGATCAGGGCTGGGTAAAGAGGCAAGGCTTGCGACCGTACGCGGCCGAGGGAGGTGGTGTGTGCCGGAGCAAATGCCGGCAATGAGGACAGAGTACAAGGTTAATGTTCATTGTTTCTTGTGATCCCATTTACAGTTCTGTAAATATGATTCTCAGAAAAAATATTGAATTGTAACAAGCTGAGTACTTAAATCTTCTAATCACAACTTCAAAACGAAATATTTACAGAATAATTGTTTTACATTCTCAGAATGAGAAAATGTCAGCCGCCCCGATTTGGGCAGGCAATTGATATATGTGATGGGTCTCCACAAACAAAACACCTTCTACCAGACACAGGATCACCTGTTGCCGATACAAACATAGTATCAGCTGCACGGGCACCAGTGCGACCGCCTCTCCCTTGGCCGCCCCTCCTGATGGAGTTCGATGTTGAGCTATTGACGTTACCACGGGGAACACTATTTGCTCCTACGCCGTTGTTTACGTTATCCTCCCATCTGTATCAAAGGGAATAGGAAAGTATAAGATCCACTTCTTTTTGCCACAGGAATAAGATGCACTCAAATCCATACTATTTTGTCAAATAAACAATTTGAGAGTGCTGTTCCTAGAAAGGAGGTGCACACATTTTTCCTCCTCAACTCAATGGTAGCATAAAAAGGAGTAATAACCATAACAAAAATATGAGAGAACAAATCAAGAAATATGCTGTATTGGGGCAAACCACCGACAACCATTGATATGGAAATCATAACAAGTTCAATAGGGGTTTACGTACACAAAAAAGTTGCACTCTCGTGACTGACACGAGTAGAACTTTCTTCCTCTGTTATTTGCTGTATTGGCAGTTCGCAAGGCACATGGTGTTCCGCATGTACTACAAGGAATTGAAGGTTCTCCTGCATATTTTAAACACCATAAAAGAAGATACATATGTTCAACTTCAAGCTGTTTCAAAGATAATAGAAGGAAAAAATAACTTAAATAATGAATCCACGCAGTGACCAATGAAGATCACAAGCTAAAATAGTTGAATTAGAACCAATGTAAAATTGTGGAGAAAGTAAAAGAAGGAAAATGACAAATATTCAAATCACTTAACAGGGATTCCATTATGCATCTCAACACTTTTCACTAGATTTTGAAAACACATATTTTCTTATTCACAGTGACATAACAAGTTGATTAGGAGCAGATGAAATATGCTTCCTTTAGCAGCTCTATTTCAAGTTCGTATATTGCCTGCATATATAACCTTCAACTGCCACTTATTTGACCATGCAATACAGCTAGTACTCTTGAGAAAATGATGAAATAATTGTTCGACAATCGTACCATTTTGTACTGACATTCCACGAGGCTGAGCTTGTGAAGGGCAATGACTTGACAAATGTCCCATCTGGTGACAGTATATACAAGCAGCCTGCCTACTGTTACTTCGCTGGGCACTGCCGGAAGATGCAGTGGATCCTCGCCCTCTAGCTGGAAAACATGGCAAACATATAGTCAGGCTTGTTTGTGATAACTTACTACAGTTAATCCACAATGAGAATTGCAGTTCTCCTGTTTTCTCTAAGTTTCTTGTACAATTTACACCGAGTATGTTTTAATTCATAGACTTGAATTATAGTAGGAGAGTGTGTCACTAGAGTCTAGAATCTACAACATCAATGAATTCTATTTTTTACTGTAGATAGGCATCCATACTGACCTGATGACATGCGGAAACCAGTTCCACAGATTTCTATCAACTGTCTCAGGGTCTCATCACAACCACCAATGCAACCTGATCACGTATAAATGAAAATCCGGAACTAGAATCAATTGAAAGTTGCCCCTTCGTGGCTAGCAATAATGAAAATCACGTATAAATGATCACAGATTTCCAAATTATGTTTAAAGCATACAGATGCCTGCTTTAGAAGAATAAAAAATAACCAACTTTAAATTTTTAAAAATAAAATAAAAAATGGAGAAATGTCAAACATCAACATTATGTATAGAATGATGTTAAAGCATAAAGGTAGAAACCAGACTTTCGCTAGAATAAAGGAAAAGTCTCGTTACAATAGAGAACTGCATTTACCTAAATGGTTAACATTGTAGTCTGGTGGTATTTCCAGCCTGCGGAACTTAAATTGAATCATGTACACAGGCCCTACAAGAAATTTCCAGTTCACAAAATACCAAAATGTGATAAGACAGTAAAAAAATCGCCTAGGCAATTAAATTAATTGTTGCCACAACAAAAAGGTAAATTTGCATGTAACAATATCACGTGAATCCTTAAAATCAAATGAACTGCATGCGTCACACAACATAACATGGCAAAACAGTGGCAATGTGTGTAGTTCAAATCATTTTTAACAGACCGAGACCAGAGAGTAACATCCTAGTGTTACTTGCATTACAAAGGAAGCAAATACTTTGATGATGGTCATTCCATGTTACATAGACCCCCATATCACCCTATGCTATGAATGAAAAAAAATGGAGGTTATACATGCGCTATAAAGATAAATTTCCAGCATTTATATACCAATTTAAGATAGCCCCAGCATGTGATACATTAATGAGAAATAAAAAGATCTAAATCAGCAACCTGGCACGCAAGAAGTGCAAACGTTAGGAGTTACCGCAGCTTCTGCTACAGACCCCGGGAGCCAAACAGCATTCCTACACTGAAATGATGCAGCAATTGCAAATTTTAGTAAATTTAATTCAAACTACATTGTTTTTAGGAAATTGTAATCAAAACCGTGCAACATACACAGAAACAAGAGTATCCTCATAAAGCTTGACATATGTATTCCACTTAGTTAACAAACAAAAAAGTGACATAAATGTAAATATAACTATACCATAACTGTTAGAATTATCTCTAATTGTTGTAAAATAGGGATCCTACTGACTATTAATCAGGGATCCTGTTCGTTCTATTTCCTTAATAGGATGCGTGCATTTGTATGCATTAGTTGTTCAGTATGTTAATAACATACAACAATTTCATCTCCGCCTTCATTAGCTAACATAGTATGAAAGCAGTTTTGGTCCAGGCTCGTGGCCTGATTGTACAACCTCCTCATGTGGTCTCTCATCTACATGCAGGAGTGTGTGCCTATACCGGCCTACGTGCAGAATGAAAATGTATGAACACCGATTGTGCATGTGTCGAGCTCACGATGAAAGGAGATGTGAGGCTTGCACCTGAGGGTGTGTGATGAACATAAAATGTCCCAGATTGAAAAAATATTTTAAAATAAATTAGCTACATATAAGGTGCAAGCCAAACCCTACTAACAAGGTTAACCTTTTAGTATGGGAAGCATGAGCCCTAGTATGTAGTCCAATATAAAATCATTCAAACTTTACAATAATAAGTTTTTCATCTTAAACAATACTACCTTACGATTTTACTAGAAAGAGAAGCAGATAAGGAAACTTCAAGAAATATGGGGGCAATAAAGAATGTAACGGATGAAATTGTTTTTTTTTTTCTATGAGAACTTGGGAAGGAACGAAAGTGAAGCACAATGCTATGAAGCATGTCAAATTTTGGCTTTGCTAGACTAACACAACTTAATTACCACTAAAATTCTTACATCCATTCCCTGACTTGAGGATAATAACGTTCCACAACATCAACTTTACAATTTGTGTGATGCCTTCAGGTTTTAACTACATACAGGAAATCAGGAATGCAACAAGTTATTGTAGAGGTGGAAGAACATAATATTTCATGAACTGGGTGAACAATATTCTCATTTATGCTTGACACCATACACTGTGCATAGGAAATAAAAACACATTTTAAACAGCTCATGTTAACAACATCAAAAACAATTTGTTGTCATGCAAAAATTATAATCTGGCTAAATCATCAATTTCAATACTGAGGTACCCTTTGACACTGTAAATTATATAAAATTCAAACTATGAATCACAAAATATAATAGAGTAATCATCAACAAATGATTTACAAAATGTTAGAACTACCATCAACCAACCTGTGGAAAGCCCAAGCATCCAACCATGAAACAGCCATCCTGTCACATGAAACCCAATAGTGTTGTCAAAAAGTAATTAACAAATGCTTATAATAAATTACAGAAATCCGTAAAATAATTGCAGAGCTTCTTTTTTTGTTATTTTATTTTTTATAAATGTATAGTTTTTTGCTTCTTTTTTCCGGTATAAACTAAATCCGTTTTACAGACTGAGACAACTCTTGCTCTCGGGGCTTAGTCACACACTAACAGTTAAGGCTCCTCAGCCCTCCCCACGGGTGATATAGTGGGGATCGAACTCGAGAGCTCTTCTCATAGACTCAACTTGTGTTGCCAGCTAAGCCACAACCCTTGGGTAAATAAATGTTAAAGCTTGTCATCAACAACCTCATCCAATTTTTTCAAAGAAATTGTTCAAGTAGATATGATATAATAGACTAAACATTTAAAAATCACATGCAAAGTGCTCCGTAAACAAAAGGCATATATGAATTTGTCAAAATAAAACCATGAATCCAAATTATTGGGGTTTAAATTTTATATAGTCAGTCCTTCACAAATTAATTAGGCTTCTTTCTTGTGCTTCCTTATTCTGCATGTCTTATCTATATTTTGGATGGTCTAAAAGATAAAGGAACAATAAAAATCCCATAAAGGATCTCTAAGGAGACAATACTTTTAAGGGAAACATCAAGATAGAACAGTCTAGTGTGATAAAAAAACAAAAACAAAAAACAAGTTAAATAGAGTGCAAGAATCAAGACCTCTACGTATACACATTCAAAGACAAAAAAGATATAAACATGTGGAAGATAAAAGAGGAGGGGTGAATATGACCTAAGTTGACAGGTGTCAATGGCAGACAAGTGCACTGACGTTCATTCTTCCAAGACATCATTCAATTTAAACTAGGTATCAAATCTATTTGTGTAGTACTTTCAGGGTGTGAATATAAAATCAATAAGATAACAAGAAACTAACAAATAGTATGCACCAGGTATATTCATAAAGTAGAGGAGAAAAACAATGGAATTTTAAGCTGTGTGAGACAGGATAGGTTTTGAAAGATACAACGCTTAGTTATTAGTTCAATAATACAATTCTAAAGCTACTGTGACATGCATTCCAATTATTATATGGCTTGAACATGAAAATCCAAGACCTTTACTAATATAATTTATCCGTGCAAACGTCAACATTTTACTAATCATTTTAAGTGGCAAAAAATTTGTGGGAACAATTACCGGCTTTCGCCTAAGCACCATGTTCGATTCATTGCAAGCTATACATCGCCTAACAAACTCTCCAGCAGCATGCTGCTCGTCTCCACCAGCTCTACCAGATCTACATATGTTTTTCAAATAGAAAATGCATCATGAATGTAACTCTGTATATATTTGTAGAAATATGAAATGATATTGTATTCCTGAGTGACTAAGATCAGTACAAGAATTTAAGTATACGCTATACAAAGTTGGCTAATACGTGAAAAATGAAATAAAACTAAACTATGCCTTTATCTCAGAAACAATTAAGAAACCCCACAAAGGATGACAATCTAATATTCAAAACACATGCATAGTCATGTAGCAAAACAGATCCAACAACATATCAAAGAAGACAGAATGATAGCTAAGGCAAATCTGATGGGCATCATGTGGAGGCTGTTTGCCAGAGTTTGCTGATGCTGTTGCAGGGGATGATTGGTCGGAGCTCTCTGATGACTTTAGACTTTAGTGTGGCTGGATTCTGAAGATGACTAATGGAAACCAAAGGTCTGACAATGAACATACCACAAACCATGCTTACGACTAGAACACCCCCAAGAGACGACTAGTCTAAGGTTTTTCTTGGTAGGAAGAACAGAAAGGAAACATCAAAACAAAGGTAAGGGTTTAGAAGTTCAGAGATCGCGCACTACTAACTTCCATTAAGATGGGAGCTTCAAGGTAAGGGTTTAGAAGTTCAGCAACGAAGAAGTTATTAGAAAGAGCTTCAAGAGTAAAGAGGCGCTAATACAACGTAAAAATGTGAAAAATAGATCATTATTCTTGGGTAAATAAAATCAGTACAAGAGTCTACATGTAGGCTATGCAAAGCTGACAACTACATAAGAAAAAGGAAATAAAACCAAACTATGCCTCAATCTTAGGAGACAATTAGGGAAGACAAATGAAGAAATCGCATAAATTATGAGATTGCAATGTATCTCAACGACATTGAAGGAAGGAACTACCTTTCAAAGAAAACTTCCATGGCTTCAAAAAGTTTTATTTTTTTCAACCTAGCCTGCATAAATTTCAAGTTCAGTCAAGTAAATATCATGGATTAAGAAATTTGGAAAAACATAGTTGGAAATGTGATCAAAGCACTGTTAATAATTTGTATCATGCAGTCTCTCTAAATAAACGTATAGTTGGAAATGCGATCAAAGCACTGTTAATAATTTGTATCATGCAGTCTCTCTATATAAACGTATGTTTCAAGTATACAGGGACATGTCTTTCCATTAAGTAATTGCAGAATCAATTGCATACAAAAAATTTAAGGAACCGCGTAACCACCCAAGGGAAGTGAAAGAGAAAAAACTGACTTAGTTGAGTTGCTACAAATCAACACACACACCAAAAAAGAGAAGGGTGTGCCAGCTTACATCTAAGAAGCAAGCTTTCATCTGCTGTAGGCAAGTTGCAAGAACTTCAGCTTTTCCCTTGGTGCCTTCACTAACTGCTTTCATGTCAGCCTCCATCATGGATCTGAGATTTGGTTTCCAGAGTTCATATCTGAGACAGAAATAGTTCACTATATCAGTTTAAAAGAAAACAAATCAAGTATAATACTGAACAGATAAGAACTGTGATGTAAAGTCAACCATACTAGGATTTCATGTTTGGAATTTTAAAATCTCAATGAATAGTTGTCCAATTAATATCTTGTTCACAACACAACATTTTGGAAGTTTGAACCCACAGTGCCCAACCCCAAACCATATACAATTTTTACCAGTACATATAAAAAATCATAGGTGTGTGTGTGTACACACACATAAATATTCATATAGCTAGCTGGGTCTAGTTACAAAGTTCATATCTAAATTATAGTTCATGCAAATGAAAGTTTTTGCTTTTTAAGAAAGATTAATATACAATTGATGCCAGCAAACAGGTAAACATTTAAATGGAACACCAACAATAACTCATCCCAGTATCCCACTATTAACCAATAAGTTGAAGGTTCTACATTCTTAATGCGTCAGGCTAAGATTTGAGATATTATCTCTGCAATAAATAATTAGACATAAGGAAGAAGGTGAATTATTTACCCCATGTCATCATATCCCATAACAAGTGCCTCGCCCTGAAATCAAGTTAAACTCATCAATTAAAACTACGATATAGGAGGAACAACATGAGACATGGTCTCATTGCATCCAATGTTTGTCTAGTAAGTAGTAACTGATGCTATAAGTCACTTGCATGACAATAACAAAAGGAATAGATCTTAATATACTTAAGTGAATGTAAGGTAAGGAAAATCTATGTTGAGAGCACCCATAGTTTTAGAAGTGCAAGGCGCAAAGAGGTCCTAGCCTATAGGTGCAAGTACTCACCTGAGGATGATGAGGCACAAAATAACTAAAATTATAATTTAAGAAACAATTTAACACAGTAGATATGTAGAATAATTGCTAATAAATATTGTTTAAAACTGTTGAGCATATATAGAGTCAAAACATTTTATTTCAAACAAAAGCATGTAATTTACGTCTTCGACAACACAAAAAATTGAATACACATAATAGTATGCTTGAAGAAATTTAAAACCTAATAATACAAGTAGTTTACGTCTTTGACAGCATAAAAAATTCAATACTCATAATCGCATGCTTAAAGAAATTAATGATCACATAATTAAATGACTGTCAGTAAAGTCCATCTTCTTGTGACAGAAATAAGTAAGAACAACAGAAGTTAGTAAAGCAAAAATAGGCAACAATTAAAATGATTCTCACGTTCTTCCCACAGAGAAGTTATATAAAGTAAAAGCAACATCAAAGGCCAGTTTGATGAGTTTAAACATGAAAACTTATTCTCTGTTCAATAAAGTTAAACATCATAAAATAAAACTCAAATTAAATTTAAAAGATTTCTCATCTAAAAAGGTTACCAGTTTAGTTGGTGTGAAACGTGTATTTGAGTCCTTGGTTGCATAAAACCGATCGAGCAGTTTTTTAATGTGATCATGCATCGTTGCATCTGTGCCAATGCCCGCCTTACATGGACAAGATAAAATGAGAATATATGTTAGGTAATTGGTCTATATAAACTGCACACATTTTGTTAACTATGAAATATTTTAACATTCCCTCTCACTTGGCATCCTCTTAGCACGTGGACCAAGAATTGCACAAGGATGCAATTGAAATGGGTCATGTTGGCCTCAAAACAACTCAAATACAATGTTAAACTTTACTCCAACCTAAAAGGTTAAGTTATTAAAGTGGAGAGTCCAAATAGTATATCAAGTGGTCTTAAACTCCACAATTTCAATGTGAAATATTTCAACAAAGAAATAATGAAGTCAGATTAGGGTATCTGTATTCCTCACCTTGTCCATGCAACTCAGTAAATCAGCTTCACACAGAAGTGGTGGTGGTTTAGTAACACCAGAATCAAGAGTCAAGGCTGTCGGAATAAACTGTAAAAATGACAATAACTACATAATTATCACACTCTATGTCTGTAATGCAAGCTACTCAAGAAAGCAAGTATTTTAATAGCAATATCAAGAAAATCAAAACTAAACAACATGTCGGTGGTTGGACCGAGAAAATTTTTTAAACTGTAAATATCAAATAATATAATTTTAAAAAAGATGGCTGACAGGAGAAGTGGAAAAACAGATCTAGTATACAGGGGCAATATAAAATAGGGTGAACTATTTTAAACAAAAACTACATGAAAAGTATAAGGTTATATCAACTTCATACCTGTTGTCCAACGGCGTATGTGGGGATCATTGAACCTCCCCACGATTCAAAGCGGTAAATATCCAAATAATTTTTCTGGCAAAACAGGAAGCAGCCAATTCATATATAATTATTGTTTAGAAATAATCTTGCAAGTGCTTTACAAGGTACTGCATGCCTTGTATTTTCAAATAAAAATTATCATACAAATAGGTCACAAACTGCTACAAACAGCATGGATTAACATGTGCAAGTTGACATTTGTCCATAGCTTAAAATTAGAGATTGTTGTAGATTATGGGGTGGAATTGGTTTATTTATATGAGATGGTTAATATTGAACATAACGTGGTATTTCAGTGAAACAATACAGCAAGATCTTTTCCACTTCTCCAACATTTTACACCAGCTACAGGTCATAATAGGCAAGGGCAGAGATAACTGTGTTAAATGTCAAGTAAGATGAAGGGCATATACACACACCTCGTCCCCTGGAATTGTCCATATAAATGAGGCAAAACCTGAAAAGAAATTATGACCTGTTACCATCTGAATCCAAATGGCATGTTTAGGGTATTTTTTTTATATATATATCGCTACATTTTAGGGATATTTACTTATTAACTTTTCACTTGTTAGTCCTCTGTATGCTGAGTGTTCTCAAATTCTTTTTCTGTTAGTGTTTTCCTATCCTATCTTCTGTAATCTTTTATTCGATTTTGTTCATATCTTGTTTTCAAAACCCTAGAATATCGGTGGCCCCTAATTTGTCCCGAATCACCTACCCATTAATATAAGAACAGTATAATCATTCACATATCCATGAGAGCTAGGATAATATTCCTAAGGGGATTGGATTATGCAGAGAACTCACGGCTATTATCACTCTCCCTGATGCAGCAAATGATTCACCAGCTATGTCGATTTCAACTGTAGTTTCTGCCCCTATGGCTGGCTGGGAGACACATGCCAAGAAATGCCGAACTACCAATTCATACAATCTCTGCATCAAATAAAAAGTATTTAAAACTCAAAAAGAAAGTGAAGAGCATTACCAAATGAATAGATATTGGGAACATGCAGTTATCTCCATAATGCAAAATAAGAGTGGTGACAATAGTAGTTCATACACGGTGGTCATTACTCCATCCAGATTCTCCAGCAGAAAACTTGGTTGGATGAATGGGTGGATGAGCCTTGTCATCATGCCCACCATTGCTAGGGTTTCTCCAAAGTCCTGCTCCAGGATCTAACAATCGCTGAGCATACGATCCCCATTCAGGATGCCCTTGTTGTTCTTGGACAATTGACTACACCAAATTAAAGCACCAACTGCCACTTAATTTGACAAACAAAAGCAAAAGAAAATCCATGCAAATAATGGCCAACGAAGGAATGTAATCAACTCAATTAAATGGCTGCTACTTGCTACACTGAATACTGACAGAAAAAGATATAAAAGAAATATATATTCTGATATGTTAGAATCCCTTACAAAAAAAAAAAAAAAAACATAGGATAGGATGCAAATTTCTGAAAGAACAGAAGAAATTGAAAAGAATGTGAAAGTGTGTCAAATAAAATCTCTCTCCAATAATTTTCAAAACTGCTTCATAGCTCCGGGTTACCAACAACAGACTGATAAAACCAGTTCTAGTCCAATGAGGTTGAATTTCAATAACGGGCTAAATATAATGGCTTGGGCTTCCCATACTAAAAGGTCAACCTTGTTAGTGGGGTTTCACTTGCACCATTATATGTAGCCTCTTTAATTCATATTTATCCGATGTGGGATTTATAACCCACTTCAACACTTAATAATTTCATAATCTCAAAATTACATATTACAAATATAATATATACTAGAGAAAATTAAGAGTTCTTCTTAGTGAAATAGGAAATACTTTCTTTTAACAGATTAGGAAAGTTTTTTCCTAAAGAATTAGGGTTTCCTAATCAAACTCTACAAACCCAACAAAAACTTTTAAGTTCTTGAGTTTATGGATTGACTTTTCTTTTAAGAATAGTATTTGGGCAGTCCTTTGATCTTGATGTCACGAGTTCAAGTCAACGAGACAGACTCTCTGCAAAAGCAATGGTAAGGATGATGTAAAAACAAGGTTAATGATGTATACACAAATAACCATCTCTTCATGCTATATAGATCCACCACTGTTCTAAAAGGTGTATTTCAGTATATTTCCTTCTTCATTTCACATTTCACATTTCACATATTTTCATCACCATAGTATTCTCTATGTACATCATTTATTTATTGTTCAACTGTTTAGAACATGAAAGCTTATTGACGGCACACAAGAACAACAGTAACAAAAAAAAAATGATGTTGCCATGGCC
>JAYMTH010003113.1:0-11385 GCA_036897465.1 Pelargonium australe | reverse complement strand
CTAAGCAAAGATCATGAGAGAATGACACCTCATCTAATATGATCCATACCCACCCCATGAATTTTTGGGAGCGGAACGACCCGCTGGATCTTTTTATTTTTAATGAGGTGTCGCGCTCTTATTGACGGCTTAGCCTAAGCCAAATAATGTTTAGCTTAAGTTCATCATCCTATATATATATATATCAGTTAACGTTGGATATATAGTTCAGGATAAACTCTCTCTCGTTCTTTCAATATCAATGGTATCAAAATCACTCCCTTTTGGACTGCCTAGAGGAAAATGTCGGTGGCAGCAAGGATGATAAATCAAGAGAGAGCCGAGATCTAAGGCTACCACAATGGGAACCTCCGGGCATGTACCGAGGGACAAATATATAAAACATATGATACAATCTTCGATGATATAAGTAAACACTCTCTCAGCTACTTACAAGTCTATTCTACAATTGTACTAGATCGTTCTAATAAATAAAAAATTAAACATAGCCAAACATTCTTTTTCATGAAATTATAAAACATCGTGTTAAACAAATGACAACGCATACCGAAATGGTGAGAAGAGCTTTCACGTTTTTCTTCACTAAACACCCATATGGAAAGAGGTGAAAACCTAAACTATGATTAAACACCGACAATGATTAAACTTGTGGTTTACGCGCACACAAAAATGTCAACACACTTTCAAACAATCTAACATGCCCTATATATATGGTTTAAAAATACACCCCTATTAACAACACATGAAAATACATTAAATCTCATGAATAAAGCAACAACACTAATATAAGAAACACTTACAGAGGAAAATAAAACCAAAATAGGAAGTCAGCAATGAAAAATATGGTATCAGATACTCTTATCAGTATATTAGTGGATGAGTTATTCTTGGGGCAACTCTTAGAAACAAAAGAAAAAAAAAAAAATTATTGTTGAGTTTAATTAGTAATGGGCAAAGGTTAGTGATTTATGAATAGGGTAAGGTTTCTTTTTCAAAATTTGAGAGCTTTTTGGGGGTTTAGATCTAGTAGATAGATAGGCCTTTCATGTCATTCTCAGACATGGTGATTGTTTTTTTGACAAAAGAATCTCATTCAATGCTTTGGAGGGGAAAAAAAAAGAGGTCCCTCATTTCTCTCTCTTTGTCTCTGCTGTTTTCAATCATTTTATCTTGTAATTATAGCTTCATTTCTTTCCTACAATACTGATTTCCATAGCAAACAACTAGAATTGCCTTGTGGTGTAGTCTCAGTGAGATCCAGCAAGTTTCAGGTTTTAATTTTAACTGTGCACATGAAGTGTTTGATAAAATGCCCCATAGAGCTTTAGTGCATGTTTCTGACAAAAAAAGCTATGGGTTCCTCTCCTCAGGTAATTTTTGTGGAGAGATTTGAAGAATAAAATGTGGTCTACATCAACCCCTTTACTAGCTGATCAGTTCTTTTTTGCTTCATGCTCATTTTTCTTTCTTCTCTTGAATCATGACACCTCTGCTACTGCATAGCTGTATGATATCCAACATTGATTCTTTTCTCCATATTTTATTCACCGACTCCTCCATTTTCTCCCAATTTGTGCCTTGCCAATGCCATAGAGTATTTGCTCTTTAACATTATATAAAAATGTTTCCTTGCATCTAGCAGCCTTTGCTTATCTTATTGCTTGTATGTTGTAGTCTTGCAGCTTTTTGTTGCTGCTTCTTTATTCGTACTTAATTAGCGGGAGAGACCGATTAATGCTCGTGCTTAATTTACGGGAGATTATGCAAGATTTTGCTAGCTTTCTCATGATTAGATCGATTGGTCCTCAGGCCTCAAGTGGGTTTCACTATTGATTACTCTCAGTGTGACCCTTGTGTGTTCGCATAATTAAACCGTGTGTATTACCCTTTTCATTATGTAGTAAATCATAGTAATGGTTATAATCATATTTGTTGTGCAATTTAGTTCAGCAATTCATGCATACACTCCTTACTGATAGAGCTTCCAGTTATGTTTACTGTGACTAATTATTGCCCACAAATCTAACATCATTCTGAGGTCAGAGAAATGATAATTCTCTCAGATGGGTTCTTGTTGGTAAATGGTTTTAGTAAGTAATTAGTATATAGTGTCTCACCACTTTAGGAGGGTTGTGACTTCTTTTAAAAGCAGCTATAGGCCACTCTTGTTTAGCCTCCCCGGACAAGAAGGCCCGTTCTTTTGGTTTCTTTATGTTATTTGTTTCTTCGACAAGGTATAGTATTCAATAAGCGAGGCATCAAGATCGTCCAATTAGGAGAACAAAGACGGATTCTTGTGGGTTTGCGGGTTTAGTAAAAAATTAGCTATGTAGTAGTAGTATTTGTAATTCACTACTTTAGGAATAGGAGGAGGGGTGTGACTAACTTTTAAAAGCACCAATAGACCACTCTTGTTTAGTCTCCCCAGACAGGAAGGGCCATTCTTTTGATTTCTTTATGTTTGTTTCTTCAGACAAGGTATAGTATTCATTAAGCTAGGCATCAGGATCATCAACATCAAAAACATTAAAGAAAAGTTGTGTGTGTTGCTGGGATTTTCATATGACTTTGTCCTTACATTTTCTATTGGGTATATAGTATGTTGGGTTCTGCTGAAACTCTTTAAATTATGCATTGAGAAGTGTGGGTGTCTTGGTTTTTCATGGCAGGAAAGCTATAGAATTGGAAGAGTAAAATAATGAATGCTCCTACTTCACAGGACCAGAATCAAATTAGGCCTCACAGCTTGGCTTAAAAACAGGTTGGTTCATATTTGCTCTCCTCATATTTTCACTTAAAATTCATCATCTTCACTAGGCATTTTCAACTCTTCATTACATATTGTGTAAGTTTATTCTCAAAACTCCCAAAAAAACAAACAGGGAAAGTTTTTGTTGTTGTTGTTGTTGTTGTTGTTGCTTCTGCAATTCTGGATCCCATGTGTGTTATTATCAGTAAAAAAGCAGAGCTATGGTGTTGATGCTTTTTCCTTTTCTAGATCAGTTCAAAACTTTGGTTTTGTGCAATTCTGTTTGGTGGCAAGTGTGTCTTAATTTATGAATGTTTAAGCAATGTGTAGTTAATGTGAATGCCTCTTCCTTTTTCATGCCAAAAAATATGTGTTCATAGCATATGTTCATGTCCTTGACACTCAGAAGAATTTCAAATCAGTCTACTTTTTGCCATAATTTTTTGATACTACTAGAATTTCAAGAAATGACATTTATTTCCTTTTTTTAGTGATGATTATGCATCTTTATGCTCTGCTAATGGCTTCCTCCATGAAAATTTCAGTTTCAGTTTCAATTTCAATTCTCTGTTTTTGTCCTTGTTTTTTTGCATTTTTCCTATCAGAAACTATCATTCTGTTTTTCAACTAAAAGGTTTTAGAGATTATGCGAATTCGGGAAGTCGAGAAAAATATACCCTATGAAACTGAGGATGATTGTAGTGTTGGGAGATCAAAAGCCTTCAAGAAAGCATATCCTAAAAGTTTTATGAACAAGCAAAACCTATTTACAGAACTAGGAAAATAACATTGTTGATTTCCTCAGAAAATGTAGTTTACAATGCAAGAAACTATTTTAGTAGAATATACTGCTGATACATTCCTTTGTGAATTGTTTGCAGGAATACATGTCTGATTTAGCTTCAAGCATGTGTTTGGTTAGTTTTGCAGCAACCACCAATTAGTTTAAGCTAAAGAACAACACATCATATCTATAAATAAGCAGTCATGAATGATTTTGGTTCTGAAAGATCAAAACAATGGAGCATGTACACGAGTCCAGACCCGACCCCATCTCCTCAAACACCTGAAATAGACCGAGATTCTCCTTGGAAGAGCAGCAGTAGCAGCTTCGGGACATCCATGAATGCGATTTCTTTTGGTTTCGTTGCTACAGCTATCTTGATATCAATGTTCCTCATCATGGCCATCTTCGAGCATCTCTTCCGGCCTAGCCCTTCCTTCACTTCACCCGAAGAAGTACCCAACAGCTCTCTCGAATCAGGATCAGTTCATAAACTCGGGAACCCACAAAGAGTAAGCATATACATATAGATAGATATCTATTCATTTACTGATTCATGGATCAATCTTGCAGGAAATGGTGTTGATTTGTTCGTGTTTTTGATAGGTATCGACATCATATGCATCTGATTTCTCGGTAGTGATGCCCGGGCAGCAGTATCCGACGTACATTGCTCAACCAGCTCCTCTTCCCTGCACAAGAGAGAGCATTTCTTGGCCTCCCCATGAACATAATTTTGTATAGCCTTGAAGCATCATGTCAGTGAGCCTTGTTTGTATATTTACAGAGTGACCAAGTGAATTCCAATCACATCTATGAGAACTTCTCTACTGATATTAGGAGTATATATCTGTTTTTCTTTTATCAGCAAGCGTAATAACCGAGACTCGAACATGAGACCTCGAGAGAAGCAAGTGTCTTAAGCCACTTGTTCCGTTGACGGTTGTTAGGAGTATATATCTGTTGTATGCTACTCTCTCTGTCCCAAAATGAGTGTCTTGTCTGTCAAAAATTTTTGTCCCAAAATAAGTGTCTTGTTTCTATTTTTAGATTATTATATTATTGTTTTTTCTATATTACCCTTATCACTTATGCACATGAGTAGATTTGCACATGGAAAGTAGGTGGGAAAGTGAGGGTTATATTAGAAACACACTAAATTTTCTTATTATTCTTAATTTTTACAAAAATTGAAAACAAGACACTCATTTTGGTACGGAGGAAGTATTTCATATCATGTTTCACAATCACGGTCCGAATAGAGAGACACAAAGCTCGCCTAGTTGCTATACTCAACGTTTGGGTTAGATTTTGACGACAAATTCAGTCCTGTGGTGAAACCAACAACGATCCGAAATATCCTTTCCCTTATTTCTATATCAGTCAACTCAATAGCAAGAACTCCAAAATTTTCAATTCTCACCATCTGTAATAAGTGCTTGTTTGGTAAAAATTCTGGTAGCTGGAAGTTGGTGATACGTCAGCAAAACTGCCAGCCACATGAGCTGCAGTTGTTTGGCAAATGAAGAAAATTTTGCAACTTCCAGCGATTTTGCTCTACCAGAACTGGAAGTTGCCAAAATCCCACAGCTCCAAAAATGGAGTTGTATGACATTGTAGCAGCTGCAAGCTGCTGTTTTCATTACCCCAACATAGCACAAACAAGAAGTGAGAAAAAATCATCCCAACGGCTAGTTCTTGAACAAAAAATTATCAAAGCCCCATATTTCCAGATCTGATTACAATTTACGATTCAACACAAAAACCTAGATTTGATAACAGAACCCAAATTAAACAAATGAAACCATAACAAACTACCCAAATTTTCAATAAATATCCATAGTCACTAACCACCAACATCAAGCAATCCGTGAGTGAGAGAGGTGAGCTTTCAATGGCAGAAGTTGGCGACGAAAGAGGCTTGGCTTCGAAAACGCACCTCGTGTCTCAACTCGAAACAAAGCAACACGATCGGATGTTGGAGGAGGCTGCCGGAAATAAACAAAGCAACACGATCAGAGAATTTTTTTGGTGATGAAGCTAAAGAGGCATAGAGTGTCTCTCTCTCTTTTGGCTGATGGTGTTTAGGTTAGGTTGGGAAAGTTAGGATGTTTTATTTCAGTTAGGTCAGTGGGTTAGTTTATAGGACTGTATTTGAAGCCCAATCCAACCCGAAAGGTCAAATAAATTTTTCGAGGACCTAGCTAAAACATCAACAACTCGGTTTGCATACTTGTAAGAAAACACGAACTCAACTTTATCAAACTGGGCATCTAAACTACCTATCTCAGACACAATCAAAGCAAAGGCACTGACGTCAACCTCCCTTTCAGTCTACAAAACTTGAACCACTCTTAATGAATCCGATTCTATAATCATATCCCACCTACCACAATCCTATACCCATCTAATTGCCTCACGAATAGCAACAACCTCCACCATAGTAACCTCCACCACCCCCTGCCACACTCTCTGACCACCATCTTAAAGTCCAATTCATTTTTTAGTTAAAAAAAATCACTCAAAACTTGCAAATGACCATTCCTTCAATAAGTCTAACATAATTAAAAAATATATATCATAATAATCATGTCACCTTTGTACTCATTATTCTCGGTGTTCTTCAATTTGTTACAAGTGATTTTAATATTTTCACAATTTTGATTTTTCAGACACGAAATACAAACAGTTAAAATTACATAAAGTCATATTACTAAATTTAAAATAAAAAATTGCAAATTACAACAACCCTAATTACAAAATAATGTGTATCGAAAACCCAATTGTTAAATGGCTATCAAAATAATAAGTATCGAAAACCCAATTGTTAAATGTAGACAATTTTCTTTCTAATGCGAACACAATCGATGCAACTTTTTCTCTAGTTCGGACAATATTGAAACAAGTTTAGTTCTAATTCAGACAACAACAAGGCAACTTTAGTTCTTATTAGGACACAATCGAGGCAAGTTTTGTTTTAGTTCGACAAAAATCGAAACAATTTTTATTCTAATTCGGACACAATCGAGTTAACTTTCGTTCTTATTAGGACACAATCGAGACAACTTTTGTTTTAATTCGGACGAAATCAAGACGATTTTCGTTCTAATTCGGACACAATCAAGACAATTTTCGTTCTAATTCAGACAAAATCGAGGCAACTTTCGTTCTTTTTCGAACACAATCGATAAAACTTTCGTTTAATGCGGACACGATCAAGAAAACTTTTGTTCTAATTTAGAAACAATCAAGGGAACTTTCATTCTCATACGGACAAAATCGAGACAACTTTAGTTCTAATTCGGACACAATCGAGACAATTTTTGTTCTGTTCGGACACAATCAAGGCAACTTTCGTTTAATGCGGACACAATCGAGACAACTTTTGTTCTCATTCAAACTAAATTGAGGCAACTTTCAATCTCATTCGGACAAAATCAAGGCAACTTTCGTTCTAATTTGAACACTATCGAGACAATTTTCGTTATCATTCAGACAAAATCGAGGCAACTTCCGATCTAATTTAAACAAAACGATGTAACTTTCGTTCTAATTCGGACACATCGAGACAACTTTAGTCATAATTCGGACAAAAACAAAACAACTTTTGTTTTAATGCAAACACAATTAAGACAACTTTCGTTCGTACTTGGATAAAATCGAGTCAACTTTCGTTCTCATTCGGAAAAAAATCGAGGCAACTATCGTTCTCATTCGGACATAATCGAGACAACTTTCGTTCTAATTTGGACAAAATTGATATAGTTTTCTTTCTACTTCAGACAACTTCTGTTCTAATTGGGTTAAAGATATATTTGGTACCCAAACTTTAATTTCACCAGACTCGGTACCTACATTTTTATTTTTGACCAAATTTGGTATCCGCCGTCCGATTCCGTTACCGGCTCCGTTAATGGCTTGCCATGTGTGCTGGTTCGTGTTGACGTGCATGTCACCAACTAATTAAATGACGTGGCAAAATCAATAAATTTTAAAATCAATGTATTACAACTGACGTCATGCATTGGATCCTCTGTTCCTCATCTTTGTTGATCTTTTGAATTACTTTTGGATTAAAAATTATTTTCTCCTGCAACTCCAAAAACCCACTTTTCCGATCTGCTCCATCTTTGTTCCTCATCATCATGTTTATTAACTTATAAAATAAACATGCAACTATTATTTCTACACATAAACCCCTAAACCAACAAATAACACAGAACAATACCCCCTCGAAAAAAAAAATACAGAACAATACAATAACATGGGAAACCCAAAGCCAGGATTCCATTTCAAATCCTAAAATTTTTCAGAAGAAGAAGATTAGAAGAATGAGTGGATGTGAATAACTCAAAATAAAAAACTTAATTTCAGAAAAAAAAAAATAATTCATACAAAAATAATTCAATGCCCAGTCATCACTTGTTATTAATTTATTATTTCAAAAAACCCACGTCATCTCAAATAAACATGACATCATCTGCCACATCATCGAATTTTCTCCACGTCAGCATGAACTCGTACAGTTGGCATACTATTAACGGAACCGCTAACGAAACCGGACGGCGGGTATCACATTTGGTACAAAAGAAAAATGTAGGTAGTAAGTCTGGTGAAATTAAAATTTAGGTACTAAATTTGGTATTCCATCAAAGTTTGGGTACCAAATATACCTTTAACCCGTTCTAATTCGGTCAAAATCGAGACAACTTTCGTTCTAATTCGGACAAATGTGAGACAACTTTTGTTCCAATTCAAAAAAAATCGAATCAACTTTTGTTCTAATTTGGACATAATCGAGACAACCTTTGTTCTCATTAGGACAAAATCGAGACAATTTTTATTATAATTCGAACATATTCGAGACAATCAATTGAAATTGATTGTGTAATAGATATCATTACAGGAATATATTATCTGCCAATTGTTTTCAATTGAAAAACAGGCATGAGCACATTTGTCTCAAAAATTGAAACAAAATAAAAGGCAACTTCCGTTCTATTTTGGACAAAACCGAGACAACTTTCATTCTATTTCGGACAAAATAAAAGCAACTTTCGTTCTATTTTGGACAAAATCGAAGCAAATTTCGTGCTATTTTGGACCAAATCGAAAAAACTTTCGTTCTATATCGGAAAAAATAGGGGCAACTTTAGTTCTAATTCGAACAAAATCAAGGCAACTTTTGTTCTGATTCGAACAAAATCAAGGCAACTTTTGTTCTATATCGGACAAAATCGAGACAACTTTCGTTCTATTTCGGAAAAAATCGAGGCAACTTTTGTTCTATTACGGACAAAATCGATGCAACTTTCGTTTTATTGTGGACAAAATCGAGGCAACTTTCGTTGTATTTCGGACAAAATCGATACAACTTTCGTTTTATTATAGACAAAATCGATGCAACTTTCGTTTTATTGTGGACAAAATCGAGACAACTTTCGTTCTATTTCGGATAAAATCGAGGCAACTTTCGTTCTATTTCGGACAAAAAACGAGACAACTTTTGTTCTATTTCGCACAAAATCAAGACAACTTTCGTTCTAATTCGAACAAAATCGGGGCAACTTTAGTTCTAATTCGAAAAAAAATCATTACAACTTTCGTTCTAATTCGAACAAAGTCAAGACAACTTTCGTTCTAATTCGAACAAAGTCAAGGCAACTTTCGTTCTATTTCGGATAAAATCAAGGCAACTTTTTGTTCTATTTCGGACAAAAAACGAGGCATATTTAGTTCTATTTTGGACAAAATCGAGGCAACTTTCGTTCTATATCGGACAAAATCAAGGAAACTTTCGTTCTATTTCGGACAAAATAGAGGCAACTTTCGTTCTATTTCGGACAAAATCGAAGCAACTTTCGTTCTATTTCGGACAAAATCAAGGCAAATTTAGTTCTATTTTTGACAAAATCAAGGCAACTTTGGTTCTAATTCGAACAAAATAGAGGCAACTTTCGTTCTAATTCGAACAAAATCAAGGAAACTTTCGTTCTATTTTCGGACAAAATCAAGGAAACTTTCGTTCTATTTCGGACAAAATCGAGGAAACTTTCGTTCTATTTTGGACAAAATCGAGGCAAATTTCGTTCTATATCAGAAAAAATCGATGCAACTTTAATTCAAATTCGCACAACATCAAGGCAAATTTTGTTTAATTCGAACATAATCAAGGCAACTTTCGTTCTATTGCGGACAATATCGAGCAAATTTTCATTCAAGTTTGGACAAAATCAAGGCAAATATTGTTCTATTTCGGACAAAATAGAGACAACTTTCGTTCTATTTCGGACATATTCGAGACAACTTTCGTTCTATTTCGGACAAAAAACGAGGCAACTTTCGTTCTATTTCAGACAAAATCGATTCAAATTTCGTTCTACTTTGGACCAAATCAAGACAACTTTCGTTCTATTTCGGAACAAAATCGAGGCAACTTTCGATCTGTTTCGGACAAAAAAATGAGGCAACTTTCGTTCTATTTCGGATAAAATCGAGACAACTTTCGTTCAATTTCAGACATAATCTTGACAACTTTTGTCCTAATTCGGTCCAAATCAAGGCAACTTTCGTTCTATTTTTGACAAAATCGAGGGAACTTTCGTTAAATTTTAGAAAAAATCGAAGCAACTTTCGTTATATTTCGGACAAAAAACGAGACAACTTTCGTTCTATTTCGGACAAAATCGAGACAACTTTCGTTCTATTTCGGATAAAATCGAGGCAACTTTTTCTATTTCGGACAAAAAACGAGACAAGTTTCGTTCTATTTCGCACAAAATCAAGGCAACTTTCGTTCAAATTCGGGCAAAATAGGGGCAACAACTTTAGTTCTAATTCCAACAAAAGCAATGCAACTTTCGTTCTAATTCGAACAAAATCAAGGAAACTTTCGTTCTATTTCGGACAAAATCGAGGCAACTTTTGTTTTATTTTGGACAAAATCGAAGCAACTTTCATTCTATTTCAGACAAAAAAGGTGGCAACTTTTGTTCTATTTCGAACAAAATCGAGGTGACTTTCATTATATTTCGGACAAAATCGAGGCAACTTCCGTTCTATTTTGCACAAAATCAAAGTAACTTTCATTCTATTGTGAACAAAATCGAGGCAACTTTCGTTCTATTTCGGACAAAATCGAGGCAACTTTCGTTCTATTTCGGACAAAATTGAGGAAAATTTCGTTCTATTTCGGACAAAATTGAGGCAAATTTCGTTCTATATCGGAAAAAATCGGGGCAACTTTAGTTCTAATTCGAACAAAATCAAGACAACTTTAGTTCTAATTCAAACAAAGTCAAGGCAACTTTCGTTCTATTTCGAAAGAAATCGAGGCAACTTTCATTCTTTTTTGGACAAAATCGAGGCAAATTTTGTTCTACTTTGGACCAAATCGAGTTAACTTTCGTTCTATATCGTACAAAATCATGGCAACTTTCACTCTATTTCGAACAAAATAGAGACAACTTTCGTTCTATTTCGGACATAATCCAGGCAACTTTCGTTCTATTTCGGACAAAAAACGATGCAACTTTCGTTCTATTTCAGACAAAATTGAGGCTACTTTCGTTCTAATTCGAACAAAATGAAGGCAACTTTCGTTCTATTTCGGACATAATCGAGGCAACTTTCGTTCTATTTCAGACAAAATAGAGGCAACTTTCGTTCAAATTCGAACAAAAAACGAGACAACTTTCGTTCTATTTCGCACAAAATCGAGGCAACTTTTGTTTTAATTCAGACATAGTCGACACAACTTTTGTCCTATTTCAGAACAAATCAAGGCAATTTTTGTTCTATTGTGGACAAAATCGAGGCAACTTTCGTTTTATTTCGAACAAAATCGGAGCAA
>JAYMTH010003112.1:0-11386 GCA_036897465.1 Pelargonium australe | reverse complement strand
ATCCTTGCCACGTCAGCAAATTAGTATTAAAAGATCATTTTTAATGAGATTATAACAATTCTATTAGGGAATTTAACAGAATGTTCTTGCACGACTCGATTTTCGGAAACGTTTGGACTGTAACAGCTCTTAATGATATCTTTTGAACTTGAATGACACATTTGATAGTTTAGGGACTCAAATGACACGATCTGTATAGTTGAGAAACCTCGCTGGACCTTTTTCATTTAGTACTTGTCTATTCAGCTTTTTTAAGAATGCCTTAGAGTTACTTACATTAACGGTATTTTTTCGGCACTCAATCTCGAACCAATCGTCATGGTAGCAAGTCGTGTTTCCCATTCCAAAGGGGTATGCAATGGTGAGTTCTCCGCAAGTTTCTTCACAACCGGGCTTTGACATTGAATGGCCCGCTGCCAATGCGTACATTGCAGTCCACAGCAACAACATAATTATCTTCATAGCTCAGTGGTTTGTTTAATGTAATTTTGATGATGTTGTAAGTTGATATGAATGATCATATGCGCTCGTCCATTTAATTTATAGACAAAGCTTTGTTTGTTTACCCATGCTTGATTTGAACCCTTGCGTGCTACTACTAGAAACCTGTGCCTTTTCCCTAGTTAAGAAACCTAGTAAACAAAATGCCGTATTTATAGACAAGCATATCAACTATCTCTAAGATTCTAGACAAGCATTCAGCTAAGTTCGAATAAATTTATTGATAATTAATGGCAGAATATAGGGTAGTTGTATATAAGGATACCGCTCTCTATGTAGAGTTTCTTTGATAAAGTGTTAACTTATCAAAGCATGCATAAGAGTACAAAACCGCGCGCCTTTGAGACTCGCTTACCTTACCTTTACGTCCTAGCTAGTAGTATAAGGCCCCTAGAATAAGTTTTCGTTTTATTTAAGAAATCCGTATTTTACTTTAGTATTAGGGGTTCCCGTACAAAGTGATATTAGCTAAACTCTTAGGTTTAGACTCGTGTACGTATCGAGTAGTTTTTGCTTTGAAACCCTTTTTTGGTGCAGTTCATATAAACCCTTAGAACAAAAGACCCCGTATTTGACCCTTTTTTGAGAAAATCTCATGAACTCCTAGTACTACATGTATACTTTTTATTTATATAAGGAGCCCTCCTAATTAATAACATTAGCTAACGAGATTACCGAATTCTTGGAATTGTCCTGAGTGGAAAGCAGACGACATGTGATTTACATTCTCCTATGTGTAAACGTCATGTAAACCATTGACCAGCACCCCTTTAAGGGTTTTTACGGACTTGAAAGTTCGGAAAGTATAGGGAATCTTAGATATCAACTTCCTCCTCGAGTTGAGACCCTAGAAATATCTTATGTTGCGCACCCGCCCAACCATGGTTCGAATAATTCTAGACAACAAAATCATCATTCTTCGTCTTCCTAAGGTAGGTTTAAATGTTTCAAGCTAGTAATATAAACAATCAATTCGCTGAACTTTGGACTAAACAATCAATTCAATAAACCGAGTCAGGTTAATCCTTATTGAGAACCAATTTGGATTAAACAATCAATTCGCTGAACTTTGGACTAAAGTCAAACTTTAAGACAGTACAAGGACTATTTCTAACCTTAATCCTTTTTATTTTAGTTTAGTCATTTTAGTATAACAAATGTTCCAAAATGGTCTTCTCAGTATTCATTTTGTTCCAAATTGGTTCTCAATATGGTTTGTGTTTCAATTTAATCCTCTTACTATAAGATTGTTTCAATTTATTGTAATAGGTGTGAGTGTTGTATTATACATTGGAAAAAATTGCACCATCTGAACCATTACATAATTTCTCATTTTAAAAATAAATATTGTTTTAACATTTTCAATTATAACCTAAATTTGAATTACAAGTGTAAATACCAAAGAAAAAAAATGTTCTTTTATCATTTCATATTCAATTTCTCCATACATTGACACTAATTTTATATGTGCAAATAAAATCATATAATTTGCTTAAGGTTTCACTTAAGTGTTAAGTAAAAAGAGAAAATGTAATTATTTATCCGACGAGATAAAACAACAACATCTATGAACTTCTCATCAGATTCCAGAGCACTCGTTAAAAAGCCAAACACCATGTTTATCTAAGTCGGCCACATTGTTCGGGCCGGTATCTTTGGTTTTGCGAGTACCCCTGCTAATTTCACTAATTATAATGTTAGCAAAAAGCCACAATGATTAAGTTATTAGCTAAAAAAATAATAATCAATAAAATGTCAGACATTTTTATATGAAAAAAGTTTAAATTCAAATTGTCAACTACTAACTTCTTGAACAACTCTTTAGTAGAACTGAAAAGCTCCTATTTCGCACACCCAAAATCTAATCTAAAATATTATGATATTCGAATCACACAATAATTTTTAATTGGTGTTTTGTTGACAATTAGTGGGTCAGGTTCGACAAACCCGCATATTTTGCGGGTAAAATTTGAACCTGACCGTGACCCAAATCTCGCACCCCTTCAAGTCGGGTTAGGTGGTATCAACTCGAATCCGAATTATCACCTCCACTCCTTAGTAACTTGAGGGTAAATTGGTAAATTCACCATACATATTTCATTCTCCGACTATCACCCGTCAAATTATAACATCACTGAAGTCTTCTCTCTATACATATCACGAACATGCTCTGCTCCGGCAACTCCGGTTCGAGCTGGCTCGACCGGCTCCGGGCCACCCAGGGCTTCCCCGCCGGCGACCACCCCGACCTCGATCACTTCCTCTCAAACCCTCAACCCCCACCCGCCGCCGATGCCTCCATTTCCGAGCCCGACACAGCTCCACCGAGTCAACGCGCGCTCTCCGACCAGACCCAACCGCCAAATCCGACCCGAAACGGAGACTGGTACGGTGCGATCATGAGCAATGTCCTCTCGGAGCTCTTCAACATGGGCCACCCGAACGATCTCCCGAGAAAAAAGTTTCCCAGGAAACAAACAAACCCCAGAATTTGTTCCGCGAGCCGCGCCGGAGAAGAGGGCGGCGCGAGCGCGGCGTCGCTGGGCTCCGGCAACAATTCGGCGGAGGTGAAGGAGGAGAGCGTCGAGCATGCCGAGAAGGAGCTGTTTGGGTACTCGAGAAGCGAAGTGACGGTGATCGATACGAGCTGCGAGGGTTGGAAGTTTGAGAAGTTGGTGTTTCGGAGAAAGAGTGTTTGGAAAGTGAGGGACAGGAAAGGGAAGCTCAGGGGTTTTGTGGAAAAGATGAAGAAGAAAAAGAGGAAATTGGGTGGTGGGTGTGATGAGAATGTGGGTGCTGAGAACAAGAAAATGAAGGTTTTGAACTCAGAGCTCAGGATTGAGGAAGTAAGTTTTGGTTTTGGTTCTGAATTTAGCTCATAATTGTGTGTGATTGATAGTATTAGACCCGACACGAACACTGACATGGCACGGATCAAGGCTCAGCATATTTATAATGGTATTATGTTTGTGTTAAATCGCAGTATGTCTTGTTTGAGGCATAGCCGACACAAACACAACACACATGTTGTCTTTGTGTTGACCCATATAGATTGCAGTACATAGTTAACCTCTAACACAGCACGTCAATACGAATTGCCAGCTCTAGATAGTATGCTGTCCATAAATTGGATTGTATGTTTGTGTTAGTCTTGTTAATATGCAATGATAAAGTTGCTTTCTTGACACCTTGAGGTTACATGTTCGAGTTCAAGAAGTAGTTGTTCTATGTAAATGATTATTCTAGACCCCAGAATTGTCGAAACTCATTCACTGGGCTGCCTTTTCATTGGTTAGTTATTGCATGTCAAAGTTGAGGATTGAGGATGCTATTGTGTTGGCTCTGAATTTAGCACATAAAGTTATGTGATTGATGGTGTTATGGTGTTCTTGAATTGGATTGTAGGTTTGTGTGCGTGTGTTGTCAACTGGTTCTAGTTCGAGTATTGCTGTAATGTCACCTTGAAGTCACATGTTCGAGTTAAAGAAACAATCTTTGTGTTGGCTGGATTTAGAAGTAAGCGTTGATAAGAAAAGATTTTGAATTCTGAGCTGGGGATTGAAATTTAGCTCATAATTGTATATTTGTATGTGATTGATGCTGTGGTGATCTTAATTTGGATTGTATGTTTGTGTTAGTGTTGTGAATATGCAATGGTAAAGTTGTCACATGTTTGATATAAGGAAACCATCTTTCTTTTACACGATCATTTTAGACCTCACAATGGTAGGAGCTTGTGCACTGGGCTGCCTTTTTGTTGAGTTGTTATTCCACGTCAAAGCTGAGGATTGAGGAAGTAAGTTTATGCGATGGCTCTGAATTTAGCGCATAAATGTGTTTGATTGGTAGTATTATGGTGTTCTTGAATAGAATCGTATGTTTGTGTTTGTGTTGTGAATTTGGTTTTGGTCGTTGGGTTGTTGAGCTCAGCTTTGCTATTAGGTTGTTGTATTGTTACTTCGAAGTCACTAGTTCGAGGTAAGGAAACAGCTTTTGAGAATGTTTTGAGGAGAAAGTGAGGGTTTTGAATTCTAAACTAGGGATTGAGGAAGTAAGTTTTTGTGTTGGTTCTGAATTTAGCTCATAATTGTGTTCGGATGATAGTATGGTGTATGGCAACGAGGACTGTGGGCTTAAATGGGCTGGTTCTGAATTCATGTGTGCTGCATAGGTCCAACACGGACACGACATGATTAATAAATGCGTTCAACTCAGATACGCATAAATTGAGTTTTGCTATGTCAGTTTATATACCATGACCCAAATTGTCAGCTCTAGTTTATAGATGGTCATAACTGGGAACTAAGGTTCCGATTCCTCTTTATCTTATGCAGGGACAAAACCCGAACAAGAAAAGGGAAGGAACAACCCGTATAGAGCGGCCTCATGATCTTGGCCAATATCCTAAAAACCGGTAAGTGCAAAATCTAACATCATTTCTTTTCTTTTCCCGCGTGCTTTTGCTGCTTGAATGTAATTGAAACCTCTTACAGGATATCATTTTCCCGATCACCCAGGAAATCGGTAAAGAGTAAATCAGGAAAGAGAGACTCGTTTGTCGCCCTAATGAAAGGCATTCCAAGAATGCCGAAACACTAACGCTTGATGAGATCGGATAGTTCAAAGTTCAAAGTTCAATTTATGGAAAATTTCGATTCAATTCAGATAATCTGCATTGTCCTGAAATGGTGTAAATATTGTTTATGTAGGAGCAAATTTTAGTACTTTGTTTCTGTATTGTTTCATGGGATGTTCCTTGTGAAAGCTGTTTTGTTCAAAAGTTTGTCTTCCAAAATGTAATACAAGTAGTAAAAGATAAAGAGAAGCAAAACTTGAACCCGATCTTCTAAGTACCCAAATTCTAACCTACTTTTTCGAACTTGGGTCAATTCAAATAGACTTAAAATCATTTTTCGGGACAGGTCTAAATACCCAAACCTGTGTGGGGCGGGTTAGGAACTTGTATTCCAACCCGAATATAAAAACCTGACCCAAAATCCGAATGGCCAACTCTAGATAAATGATAAAACCAAATTCATTGATGTGCACATTGAGCTCATTGTGACGACAATTCTATATATGTTGTGCACCAAATGGAGCAACCCATCTTACAAAAACTAACATCATATCCTTACCAACATTTACATTCATAGTTCATACACTTCCAAAACTTTGTCCTGGCCTTGATCTGAACCTTAAAATTACAACCAGTTCTTCATGGCTTGGCCTTCAAAACCCTTCTATTCCATGAACTACGCCTCCTTAGCCGATTCAAGCACCACAGGCTCTACTTTCTCAACTTGACCATCCTCTTTAGGAATGATGAGCCCGTATCCTCCTGCTTTTCGCTTGTATATTATGTTAACATCACCTGAAATCGGGATATGAACAAACTCAACCTGGATAAGCGAGTAAGAGACTATGTATATGGTTTGTGCTGAGAGATGGAAACTTTATAGGTACATACCGGTTTCTTCGTTTCGGAAACCATAGAAGTCGTGATGAACATACTCGAGCTGATCGATTGCTTCTTCAATGGTCAAAGGTGGCATTTCAATATATTTTGTGCGCACAACCTGAAAGTTTAATGCAGATTATTATATGGTTTTGAGTAGAAGAACAAGAGATCGTATATGTAACTGTTGGAAATATCAATCTCCAAATGAGCTAGCAATTCCGTTTTGAATCGAGTTATTTCAGGTTGAAATGGCCTAGCCTGAAACCCCGACCCAACCTGAAATCTGAATTGCCAGCTCTAGCTTCTATATAGAAAATAATAACTTCTTCTATGACAGTAAGATGAAAACAGAATGAAACGAAGTTAACTACTGGAGTCATATATAAGCAATAAATAAATAACAAAATAACATACACAAACATAAAAAGAAATAGAAGTTCGATAAAATAGAAAGTTAAGTCACTACCTCGTCAAAGAAGTCTTCTTCTTCCTCATCTTTGGAAGCAATTTCCAGATCATCCTCCTCTAGTCCAATTGAATCACTGTACTTCGCTTTCCTACCACCTTTAAAGTGCCGACCATGGTCTGACTCCTTCTCCTTAATCTTCCTCAACTTTCTTTGTATAATTGACGACACTAAATCTATACTCGCTTGGACAGTCTCGGCGTCTTCTTCTGCGCGAACGACTCCATGCCTTTTTGTATATAAAGTCACCTAAAATTTTCCAATGTAATGACTCACGTTCAGTTATGTAACTCAGATATGCCAGTTAATGCCTAAAATGAAGATGCACGTAAAGATACCTCACATCTTCCAAACCTCGGGCCTTTGCCAAACTCTCCACCATGACCAGACAATCGGACATCAACTTCCCGCACAAGATGGCTATGCTTTGAAACTGCTTTGCCAACCTTCTCTTCCACATGGGCCTTAACAGCATCAGTTAACTACATTGACACAAAGACGTTTATCTTTCTAAACTCGATCTATATGTAAAGTAAGTTAAAACAATTGAAAACAGAAATTCTATCACAGACAAAAAGTTCCGTTTCATTGTTCTGAAAGCCAGTTTAGCTGTGCTTTGAGTTTTATGCTATCACAACAGAAAACAGCTTATAAAAGGAAGCCAATGACATTTTTGAAATCATTTTCTGACTCTTCCCAATCAAACGGCTCTTCTTCAATGAACATTGAAATGGTGTACCAAGTTCAGTTTACCGATTTCCATTCATAGTGGCATGTTCCAATGCCCCCAACAAATTTCTGTAAACCATTCTCCATAATCAGAATTTAACACCCCCTTTTAATCTTTTCTCGGTACCAGAAACTGAATCAAAATCTTCCATCGCTCAAATGAGTAGAATATAACTATGCTACACATCAAACAAAGTTTTCTTCAGCCATTGAAGAACTGTCATGCAAACCTAAATACTCACACAGACTGTTACACATGTATTTTTTTATCTAAACATTTAAGAACCCTATAACTAGAAATCTACATACAGACTTAAACTCAATGGAAGCTAAGAATCCAATCCAGATACATGCTCACAAACAGACTGTTTCTTAAAAACTCACTTGACATTTAAATTTCTTAACCAAACCTGAAAAACTCTAGAAATCTACAGTCTGTGTGACGCAGAGACTCAAGCTCTACTGAAGCTAAGAACCCAATTCAGCTATGCTAAACAAAAAATGTCTCAATTCTTCATCTATCCTCAAACCTCAGTTACAACCTACAACAAAAAACCACAACTTCCCATTTCTTTCCTTAGATTTTCTCAACAATCGAACAAAAGGGTTCACATATATATTATATACCCGAAAGTTTCTGCCTTGTATGATTAACCTAACTTCATTACAACTTCTTTAGCCATTGAAGAGCTATCATGTAAACCTAAACACACATTACACATGTAAATTTCTTGTCCAAAAACTTAAAAAAAACCCTAGAAATCAACACAAAGACTCAAGCTTAAGTGAATCTAACCAACCAATTCAGCTATGCTACACAAAATTTCTCAATTCTTACACTTCTATCCTCACTCATTAGTTACAACATACAACACAAACCACATTTCTTTTCCAAGATTTTCTCAGTAACCAAACAAAAGGGTTCGCTCATATACCTTCAAGATCCTGCCTAGTATGATTAGCCTTTATTCACTACAACTTCTTTAGCCATTAAAGGACTATCATACAAATCTAAATACTCACAAAGGGATTGTTTCTTCAAACTCACTTCACACTTGAATTTCTAATCCAAACAATTACAAACCCTATAGATAACCACACAGACTCAAGCTCAACTTAATCTAACCAACCAATTCAGCTATGCTACACAAATTTTCTCATTTCTTCTTCTACTTCTATCATCACTCCTCAGTTGCAGCAAACAACACAAAACCCATTTCTTTTCCTAGATTTTCTCAGCAGCCAAACAAAAGGGTTCGCTCACATACCTTAAAGTTCTTGGCTTGCATGATTAACTTGACAGAAGCGAGCGGTCCCTCCCACGACATCCGCACAACGAGCGACGAACTGCCATGGCTCTTTCTGGGTCGAATCACAGCGAGCTTGAGAGGGTAATTAAAGGGTTTGATGAAAGAGGAACCGAGAGAAGACAATGCTGCGATTTGGGGCTTCGTGGATGGTCTGGAGAAGATGGTCGAGCTGGGCAGAGACTGGTGTGGAGCGATCGATGAGGAGCACGATATGTGGAGCTGCTGAAGACCAGTGTGCAAAGGAGCTGCAAGAGAAGCCATTTGTGGGTGTGGAGATCAGAAACAGTTACAAATACAGTTTCGGAAATGGAAAATGGAGATTGTGGGTAGTGAGTGCTCGGAGCTGTTTGGATAGAGAGGGAATGTGATATAGAAAATGAAAGAAAGCACGAGAAGAAAAGCAAGTCAAAATGAAATCTTACTCTATTGTAACATTTGGAGTTTTGGACAAAATATTTAAAGGTTGTATTTTAAGAAATAAAATAATTTTGACTCAATTTTATTCATAAAAATTTAGGTTTTTTTATTTATTATTCTTTTGAAAGATTCGTACAAATGTAGTTAATTTAATTATAAAGTCATTTATGTATTTTATGCATGTGTTTTGAAAACAGAGAATTAATCAAATTTATTGTGGTGAGTATAGGTTAGTTCAATAAAGATATGTCATATCATGATTTGAAATATTATGTTTTGATTATTTTGTGAGGCACCACTCAAATTTAATTTGTTGTATTTTTGGATTTGAAGTTTGATTAAACATACTCTTTAAATGATAAATTATTTTTATTTTCTTTGATTAAGCGGTCAGGAAATTCAGTAGTCCATGCAATAGCTAAGAAGTCGAATTCCTATCATGGTCGTCGTGTTTCGGGGGCAATGTACAGGAGTGGATTATACATCTATGTATTGTTGATTCATAATAAAGTTTATGGTTTCCATTAAAAAAAATTATTAATATAAGACAATATTAAATTAATAATATAGATGACGTGGATGGACTTATCCACAAACCATGAGATGACAAGAAAACATATCCCTTAAATTTAAGGAATCAAAGACACGTGTGTGAGGCTGAGGGTTCAGAGTAGCTATCATGGTCAAGTTTGCAGTGAATCACTCCACCTAGTACACGTGGATGGATAAGTCATAATATCGGATGGGAGGTGGGGCCAGTTAAGTCATTCACACGTGTCACCAATTCAGCTCCATTCCTGTATATGGGCTTGTAACTTCCGGGCCTAAGCAAAGACCCAATTCTCTATTAATGGGCCTTCAAAATTGTAGACTCAAGCCTATAATGGACAATGTGCCATAAATTCAACAATCTTTAGAAAGACCAATACAATTTTGCATGAGATGTGATTGTAAGTAAAAATTGCTCTTGTAACAAGTATTTTTGCAAAATGTAAATATTGAACTGATTTTGTGACAACCCAAGCTAATTTTTGGTTGGGCCGGTTTTCCGCAGACAAGTTTTGAGTCAAATCAGACAAATCAGATCTATTTAAGTGGAACCCGAGTTAGATTTTATTAGTTACAACTCGAACACCCGAACTCAATTTTGTAACCTATAGTCCATGAATTTGGTATTCAATCTTAGTCTACTTCAAGCCAAAATCGTAAATTCAAGATATCATTTTACCTAGTACTTAAACAATCTATTTTCATTCGGCTCGGATTAGACCGTCTTGTTGAAACCCCCTTACCCATGGCAAAAGAATCTCAAAAATATCTATAAATATCCAAAATTTATTTAACTCCTTTTCACTTGTTTTTGCTAGCCACATCTTAAAAACATCATTAATCAACTGAAGCACGACACGTGTTTAATAAAATACTACATTTTTCCTATCAACCAATCAACGACTAGAAAAAGGTATTGAATCCGGCGAATTACAGAGCGAGTACAATTAGTTTCCATATTCTCGGCGAGTACCGACTCAGACAACTAAAAGTTAAAGATAAGGGAATTGTCAACTTGCACGCCACATAATGAATCCTTCTCCACTACGCTCCACGTGTCAACATCGTGTCCTTGAAATTGATTCACTGAGTATTATAATTTGTACAGCCAAAAGATGGCCCGCCGCCAGGAACGCCGCAATCCCTCACAGGACCGCCGCAAACCTACTCAGGACAGCTTTCAGGACCGCCGCCGCTCTGCCACCAATCTGGTTCGCCGATCCTTTACGTGGGTAATCTCCCACCCAGCATTAACCTTAACTGGTTGTAGAATATTTTTGATCGTCACGCAGCAGTCGTGGATTGTTATTTGCCGCAGAACCCTAACAGTTTTGGGCGTAGATTTGTTTTTGTTATTTTCTCTTCGCATTCGGATGCAGATCGAGTCATGGGACTTTTAGATGACACATCTTTCATGGACCATCGTTTATTTGTTAAATGGTCAAATGGTACTCGGAAGCAACCTCCTCAAAATCCCAGATCCTCCGATCAGCGTAGGGTGTTTTTCCCCAAGCCCTCTCGCCCGAATCATCGTCCCCAACCTGCTGCCTCTCAGACTAGTAACCCAATTCCTCAGGCGCCGTCGCCTCCTCCTCTTGTACAACAACATTGCCTCAGTTTCACTTCGCGAGCAGTTCTGGGTAACTTGAGATGGAGTGTCTTAGCTGTGTCTCGATCATGGGTCTCCGCCTCTTCTCTCCATGAGGCCTTGTCAAGAGAGGGACCGACTGGCATCTCAATTCGCTCTTTAGGTCGTCAAATTTTTGTGCTGAATTTCTCGGATGAAGGTTTTTATAAATCAATGGTGGAGTCAAAATGGTCGTGGTTGTCCCGTTGGTTCGTTTCGTTCCATGAATGGAACCATCTTAAGCGTCGAGGAGGACGTTTTTGTTGGCTTACTATTCGGGGTCTACCACTACATGGTTGACATATTATATTCTATTCGTAGTATTGCTA
>JAYMTH010003111.1:0-11388 GCA_036897465.1 Pelargonium australe | reverse complement strand
ATTCTTTTGACTATAATTCGGTAATGTTTTATTTATTTATATTCAAATCACAAGTATAATAAATATATTTTTCTTTCTCGTGCAACGCACGGGCTCTAATCTAGTGTATATGTATTTGTGGTGACCGTTCATTAATATTAAACATTATTTACTAAAAAAACAATTAAATTTAACATGTATGCTAAGATAGATTGAAGAATAAGGTTTAATAAAATGTCTAAAAGCATGCATGGATAAAGAAAGCATTTGACCGTACATGCGAGGTGATCTTGCCTACAATCATGCGTCGTCAAGCACGCACCATTCGGGTGATATATATGGAGATGGTTATCGATCTATGATAGTTTGTTTGTTATCAGAATTGAAATCAATCGCAACGTACGATGTCGGAGTTGGTGAACAAGGCCAAAAACTATGTGTCGGAAACAGTATCCAACTTCTCCAAGCCGGACGCAACGCTGTCGGACGTGGATTTCAAGGAACTGTGCCGCGACGGAGCCAACTTCCACGCCAAGATCTCCGTCGACAACCCCTACTCGGTTCCTATCCCCATTTGCGAGGCCTCCTACAAACTTATGAGCGCCGGCAAGTACGTAATTCATCATTATTTAACATCTTCATCTTTTAAATATACGATATTTGCAACGCACAATTATGCCGCAGATTCCAAAGTTTCTTGTGACAAGGCCAACATTGACGAAAGGTCTGTCACAATTTTGTAATACCGACGAACTATATATGTTTTCTGCGGCAGATGATTCTGTTGTAGATTTCGCAGTTTCTTGTAGCTAGTGCACTACAAGAAAAATAATTTGCATTGCATTTTCGGTCGGCTTTCTACAACGACTTATTAATAGCAACCAGGCCAACACCGACGAAAGGTTGTCGCAAATTATAGGATATATATGCGACAGATGATAATGTTGCAAATTTTGTAGTCTCGTATATATCCTATGGATAGGTAACACATACAGAATATGCAATGCCTATGACATAGGTAATTCGGCCGCAAATCCCACAGTTTCTTGTCGTGCATGCAGGTTGATTGCGTCGGGGACAATACCTGACCCAGGATCGTTGAAAAGTAAGGGGACGACGCACGTGGATGTACCGGTGAAGGTGGCGTACAGCGTGTTGGCGAGCTTGGCGAAGGACGTAGCTACGGATTGGGACATCGACTACCAATTGGACGTTGTTCTCATCATTCACCTTCCCGTGTACGGCGACCTTCGCGTTCCCCTGTCCACCAAGGGTGAAATCAAGCTCCCCTCCATTAAAGATTATTTTAAAAAATAAATAAATTACCTACCATCATTTCTCTATTTGTTACATAACAAGTTAACAAAGTATTTTTAGTTATCAAATGAATAAAATAAATACTCGTATGTACACATAGCTCTCAAATTTTATGAGATATAGCAGTTTACGAAAATGTATATACTTGCTTCAACGAAGCGCTTTTCATTGTAAAATTGTGTGGGTGAATTTGGTACAATTGCACGACTAAGTTTTTTATGTTCTCTTACAACAAAAATCAAATGAACTAATCATACAATTAAGGACTCATATCAATGGATTTGGACCTAAAAGTCAAGAAAAAAATTAATGGAATTTTAACCATAAAGTAATGCTTAATTAGCAATATAAGAATAACATTCCGCAACTCCTTTCTTGCCAACCACTACACATTACATACACAATGGTGGAGAATAAGGACCAAGTCACACCCTTAACCCTCGCCGCCAACCACCGCAGCAGCGGCGACGGCGATGAGCACGCCACCGCCAAGAAACCCGGCCGCAAGAAATGCATAAGGTGCTGCGCCTGCATCGCCGCTCTCATGCTCATCCAAGCCACAGCCGTCGTTATCTTGATCTTCACCGTGTTCCGGGTCAAAGACCCGCTCATCATAATGAACGGAGTCACGGTCACTAACCTCGAGCTCAACGGGTCCGTCCCCAAGGCCGGGACCAACATGTCCCTTATAGCCTCTGTGTCTGTCAAGAACCCGAACGTGGCAACGTTCAGGTACAGCAACACGACGACCACACTGAACTACCACGGCCTGGTGGTTGGGGAGGCGCGTGGCCCGCCAGGGGAGGCGAGGGCCAGGCGGACCGTGAAAATGAACATAACCGTCGATATCATTACCGACAGGATAATGTCAAGCCCGAACTTGAGCGCAGACGTAGGGTCCGGGTTGCTGCCGATGAGCAGCTACTCAAGGATTGGCGGGAGGGTCAACGTTTTGAATATCATCAAGAAACATGTTACGGTGGAGATGAAATGCACGATTACAATGAATATGACGAGTCGGGCGATTCAAGATCAGAAGTGCAAGCGACATGTGAATCTTTAGTGGATGATAAATATGCAGAAAGTTTTATTTTTTACTAGTAGCTTTAATGTTTACAAATGGAATGTGTGTGAACTAGTTTTGATTAATACCGGTAAATGGAGATTTATTATATTGTTCTTGATATGGTATCAGTTAGTTTTAACGAATTTCGACAAGACAATCTAAAGAAACGGATTTTGTTGGAACAAAATTAATGAAATTTCTCATGGAAACTGACATTATGCAGAAAACACCCAACAGCCAGGAACTCGAAAAAACATGTATACAGATACAGATTTGGTAAGAACATGGTACATACCTCAAATAATTTGTCTCTGAAACATAAACAAATCAAAATACTGCGCTTGCGCGTTGTCATGAAGCGGGAATACTAGCCAACCAGGGAAGCAGCTTTTCGTGGACTAAGGTAGGTCTGTCGTCGTGAGGGCAATGTCCGACTCCTTCCAATACAAATAAGCTAACATTTGGTAGTTGAGACGGTAGGGAAGAAAAGTATTGTCCAACAGGTCCGTCAAGAGGGGTAAATGTGTCTTGATCACCCCATAGAACTAAAATGGGTATGGAGATTCCTGGGATCAACTGTACAGGGTTTGGACCCGGTGGACCTGTTACGATGGAAACAAAAGCATCCAGTGCTCCATCATCGTCTGCCGGTTCCTTGATTATCTGCATACGTATTATTCCCGGAATGAGACTTAAGAGAGAACCGATGGCATGACAAAATGTAAGGAACAATTCATAAAACAAGGCGCGATTGGTGATCTATATATAATACCTCTACAAGGTCTTCATCTACAGATTCCTTATTTCCATACACAGACAGTAAAATGTTCTTCAAGCTCTCTCTGCATCGAATCAACCATAACAACAATTAATCAAGCTCTCTCCGCATTGCAGAAACTAAAGAAATGATGTAGGTACCTTTGCTTAACACGTTCAAAGATGAAAGAAGCGATTCCACGTTGGTTCAATAGGAAATCAACCAACCAAAGCAAAGGAAACAACAACTTGATCCTCCAGTCATCAACGATCGCCTTGTTGTTCATGCCACCGGCACAGTTTAACAGCACAAGACCTCGAACCAAGTTACTGCTTCTGCTAGAGTCTGATTGGAGATAAGAAAGCAGCCACAAGGCAAACTACAAATTGTCACACAAGGCAAGGCTAACTACCAGTAAGTGAAATCTGAACGAATAACCGAAACAACAACAAACGAGCAACACAATGATTGAAAACGAGAGGTTAATACTTAATACATACCCAATGCAGCAATTACACAAGCTAGACTTCCAACAGAGTTCCCTATCAATACAGTTGGTTTCTTGACAATTTCCTCTAAGAAATCCAATATTAACTACACAAACACACACAGCCAGTAATTTAATTCCTAGTTAGAATACAATAGGCATGTACAGTAGAGAACAAAAGCAAAGTATATACCTGAGCCCAAGTTTCCATTGTATATGCAAAACCTACTGGCTTATCTGATGCACCAAATCCAAGAAGATCAATTGCATAAACAGTGTGATTTTGGGCTAGAGTGTTAATATTCCTGAAATCAAACAAACTTGAAAGATTCAACATTTACACAACAACAATTTCAAAGATAACAAGTTGCAATTTTGGGTACAAACAAACCTACGCCAGTGAGGAATGGAGGCGCCAAACCCATGAACCAGAAGCAGAGGAGGATTCGCATCCGCAACAGAGGAAGAAGAAGAAGAAGAAGAAGACGATCGATCCGTAACAAAGTAATTGATTTTGTACTGACCCTTCCACAACCACTTGATGGACCTTTCCTTGATCTCTCTGACCTCCAATACTGATCCTGATAGTGTCGATTCCGTAGCAGAACTGGAAATGGAACTGTTGTTGACGATGAAATGGAGCTTGTTGGTAATGGTAGCAGACAAGTGATTACAAGAAAAATAATCTCTGCGTCTGAACAACAATGCACCGTCTCTGTCTCTGCTTCGTCTCCGTTGGGATTGCAGAGTCAGCTTCCCATACCCAACTGATAGGGAAGAGGAAGTCACCAATACCGCAGCTCCCATTCTCTTCCTATCTCCAACTCCAAATGGGAAGCGCCCAATTTTTCTTCTTTTATTCATTTTATATATAAAGTCGAAAACTTTATGGGGCTAGAAATTACTGGACTGTCCGCATCAAAAGAAAAAAAAAAACCATGGCGTTGGGAGCTCAGTTCCTCTTCAAATCGCTGCTTCTGCTTCCTAACCATTCCCATGCCGCCGTTTCTCGCGTATCTATGTGGCGGCTGCCACAGCCACACCGCCAAAGAGTTGTGAGCTTCTGCAAGAACAGCTCTAATGGCGGCGGCGACGGAGGTGGTGGTGGTGGTACTAGTTATTTGGAGCTGACGGACGAGGAGCTGATGAGAGAGTGCGATATGGACACATTCAAGTCGTCGGGACCGGGAGGTCAGCACCGGAACAAGCGCGAGTCTGCGGTTCGCCTCAAGCATCTGCCCACCGGGATTATTGCTCAGGCGGCGGAGGACCGGTCGCAGCACAAGAACCGAGCCGCCGCATTGGCTCGCCTCCGCAGTCTCTTAGCTCTCAGAGGTACCTATTTTTCCCTAAACTGGGTTTCGTTTCGTTGCATAGAAATAGAATTTAGCGATCATCTGTGTAATTGTAGTCAGGAGAAGTGTGGATTTGAAGGATTATACACCTCCTCGAGAGCTGCTTCAAATTCTTCCTCCAAAATCAACCATCAGAGGATCAGATTGTGGCCCCCAAATTGGACCTAGTAACTCTAAATTTGCTTTGGTGGGTTTGTTTTCTCTCTGTTCTCACTCTAAAAACAATCATCAAAATCTCATTGCTACTATTTTCAGGGAATGCAAGCTCTGCTGGATCTAATTGTTGCTGTAGATGGTTCTGTATCAGAAGCAGCCAAGTTACTGGGGTGATGTATTCTGTTGTAACTTCATTTAGTCTTGCTTGTCAAATACTATCACAAGTGCCCAATTTATATTTTCAATCTTGTTAGGAACTGGATTTGAATTTGATTGCAACATTAGCATTTGGTCCAAACATGGAATTCATTCGCTAATAATACCAATGCGGGAGCTTTTACCCAAGCTATCTATGAGTTCATTTATACTGTTTTGACGTTCCAATTGATTGTATTTGGTGGCTGATTCGTTGATTTTTATACTTCTCAATTCCCACCTGAAAGTGGTCTCAATTGCATATTGCAGGTTAAGCACCGGGGGATTATCACGCTTGATACTATCAGATGATTCTCTACGAATGGCAGTGAATGAGTTTAGGGCTTCCAAGGTATACCACCTATACAAGCTACTTGACTGGTTTATTAAGCTAATTTTTCCGTATCATTTGGCAACTAGTAATTACGTAGTGGAGAGCAAATGTGTCTTAACAATAAATCTACTTCAACTTGGTATGCTAGAATAGAAATTTCATTGCTTTTTATACGTATAAATTAGGGTTATATATATATAACACAGCAAATTGACTTATCGACCGGGTTCTTTTCGGTAAAGATGCTTGTTACTGCTTATGTTGGCAGTGACAAATGGTTGAGGTGACGATTGGTGAATGTTGAGATTTGGTTGAATGCACTTTGAGGTGTTATCTTTGTCAAGAGATACCTCAGTATCATCCAATATTTCAATGTTACTTGTGTCATCAACAACCTTTTTTTAGAGACGATGCTGTTCTACAGTATTCTAGTGAAAAGTACTTGATCATTGATGTCATGAATCAATGTAAGAGAAGGTTACTCAATATTAAGGACAGAAATCTGAATTGGTTAACTGAATGCTTTCGAGGAACTTTTGAGGAAAGCCAGATAATATTTGTATGGTTCAACATTTGAAGTATAAATTAATGTTTTTGACTCTCGACTATATTATGAAATACAGCTCAACTGTATGTTAAATGAAGACATGTTTTTACCGTGTGGCATGGAGCTCTACGAGAGGCATATTCTAATTTCTTTCATGAACCTCTGATTTGCATTATAAGATTGTATAGTTAAGATTGTGGGATAGTTCTAGTCAATCCTCGAAAGAATTTTCCATAACTCATTCAAATCATTTAACGCTAACATCACTTAAACTTTAAAAGCTAATAGAATTTATATATTGGTGTTTCTTTCTCCAGATTTCCTAGTAGGATGCATTGCTATAATGCTCTAGATCACATATCACTTACAAATATAATTTTTTGATGAAATGGTTAGAGTGATTAACATTGAAAAGCAATAGGAAGATTGTAAATAGACGATGCAGGTTTTTTAGCTTGGAGTTCATTGGCTTCATTTTCCCGACTAAATGGGTAACTCTGTCTTTCCTGGTAGTTTTGAGAAGCTTCCTCGAACTATAAGCAATTATATTCATTCGAAAGAAAAGAGAAACGAACACTATGGAATGAGACATACCCTTCTACTCTCCAACTGAAATGGTTTCCTAGGACTTCAATATGAAGTAACATTTATTTACGAAGCCATCAATAGTACTCAAACATGATACTATGTTTATAAAAGGGTGATATATAGGGTGAAAATGCTGAGTGTTCCTCTGTGTGGGATCATAGGTGAATAAAAAATATGCTTGTCTTCTTGGTGAAGGGTGTGTACTCGAGAAATAAAGCTGGTCCGTGATTAAATTGGTTTGAGAGTGGAAATGAGGGATGGGAAACCCGCTTTCTTTAGCAAATCATAAGAATATAGGTAGCTTAATGTAGCGTCACTGCCTTCCACACAAATGAAAGAAAAAAAAGAGGAATGGTGTGAAAAAGGAAATTTGTTATTGATGTTTCTACTTCAAATATGTAACAGAAGCACGACTTTCTACTTTTTTTGCATTGGGAAATTTTCGTTCTCTTTATTCAATTAAGTGAATGGTGATTTATATGATTGTAGCATGAGTACTTGTCAATAATTTCATTTTCTAAACTCACTTGTCTACAAAGTCTTGTTTAATTTTACAGTTGCGCATGTGTAATATTTTGCAAGTTTTCTTCCATACGTTGAATGCAAAATAGGAAAACCAAGTTTTGTTGTACATTTACTCCGAAATATCTAGCTTAACATTATTAGAAACATATAGATTTATTAATAATCAAACTTATTTGGGGCCTTGCCTTGCAGGGTATGAAGCCTCTCAGGTAGAGGTTTGTTCTTTGGCTTCGTATTTTTCAGGTATTGTTTGGTATTTATTTTCATCTTTTCCCGCACAATAGTGATAACGACATACTACTACGCTGCATGTATTACAATTCCATTTTATGTACTTGTCTCAAGCTTTGTATCTACAAATGCAGAAATCCAGATGACAAAACAACATTATGTTGTTGATCAAGGGAACGGTAGGATTTATTCAAACATACGAGACTTATTTTCTTTCAATAGAGAATGTACAAAATTTCATAAAATTTTCTCCTCTTCTTTTGTGATTTTGTACCATTGACATGAGAACTAGATCTTTAGTCAATTACATTTTGTATGCACTTTGTGAATAATGGGTTGCGGAACATGTTTCTAAATTTTGAATTGAAGCCCTTTACATATAAAGATATATGTACAAAATCGTCTTCTTTGCAACATTTCGCATTCAAATATGACGTGACATATTTAAATTGGAATGTATTTCATATATATTGTCATGCATCAAACTGCCTATGTCTCAACATCAAAATGTACAATACATATTCCAGGTTGTTGAGACTTTCTCATGTAAAACTAGAACTAACAATATTTCCAAAAAAAAGTATTACAAGTCCACAGGCAAGCTCATTTTCCATTTTTTTTGGCGACGAGTTTCATTATAGACTGAAACAAGTAAATTCTACTTGCGCCCTATCAATTTCCAAACCATGAGCATTGGTAGAGTCCACCAAAAACATTTGTCTCACAAATAAATCGGCAAATTGTACTATCAGAATTACCCTAGTAAAGGTCATACATATATGCATGTCAAAACATGCTAACAGATAATTCTCTAGTTTATATATATTTGCAAGCACATATGCATGTCTGTTGCTTTTAGCTATAAAGGTATCGCTAAGGTTATGTAGCTAATGCACTTTACACCAAAGATAGCTAAGCAAACTCATCTTCTCCACTTTCCAATCTCTTTGGAAGTTACATAGACCCACCTCCTGGTAATCATGACCATTTCATCAAGGGCACCGAGAAATTCCTCTCTGAAAACATCCACAACCAAAATGGAATATTAGTTGGCATGAATTGCAAAACCAGCACACAATATGATGATAAAAAAAAATTATGGCTGTTTAGAAAATTCAATATAACAATGATACTTGTTAATATGGTAGCCTTGCCAACCAAAAGTTGTCCCTCATTATGTCCACGACCAAATAACATTTAATGTTTCTGTAATGGAGTCTTATGATACAGACATGCATGTATGTGTTCTGCTCAGACCAAAACTCAAATCATACAAAAACAGGGTTCCGTACCTCTCAGGGTCTCTCAATGACCTTCAAATATCAGCTTGGGAAGTTGCATGAGCAATTGTATTTTATTAAGAAAACATCAAGCCGTAAAAGGTCAAAACATAAGGAAGTTGTGCTCGAATTACCAAATACCAATAATATCCTTCAGATTACTTATAGGCTATAGCCACTTGAGTTTGCAAATTGCAACAACAAGGGCATATGAAGGAATATCAAGATAATATTATCATCTTTGATGTTTACAAGAAGTCAAATTGGACAGTAATTTTAGGATGGAGTAATACTATCAATGCCATGAATCTATGCAATCACTTTAGAAGACTCATTTGTTTGCCACCTCTAACTTGATGATACTAAGCACTGTCACATCTTTGATCCTACTCCCTTTCTTTTGATTGAATCTCTATCCATAGGTGCTCTATCAATCCTCCATCCAAAAGTATGATCCCAAGAGCTTTCAATGTGAAGTGGATTGCAGTAATTTGTGGACCACCGATTGGTTCAATTTCTTATGATTGTACTATAGACCAGATCCAGATCATTAGATCAAGAAGTGTGTGTAAGAGAGAGGGTTCATGTGAGAGGGGATATATCTCACGGCATAATCCAAACCATTGGACTGAAAGAAGATGGGCAATTCAAGCTACTCATTTTGAAGGGTTAAAGAATATTATACAGTGATGTAATTAGAACAAATTAATCAGTGGCTGCATAATCATCAGAGACTGTTACTCTTTCTTGTTAGCAGCTTGTTTAGATTATGGATGATGTGAACATTACACAAGTGAGAAAGCATAAAAAAGAACGAGGAGAACTACTTACTGAGAAGGGAGGTTTCGTGAATCAAGAAACAGCTTCCCAACATTAGAGTATCTCCTATTTCCATCATGAGCAATGCCCTTCCCAACCCCATAGCCAAATCCTACACCAACCCCACATCCAACACCAACTCCAAAGCCAAAATGCAGGCCGGGAAATCCAGTACCAATACCTGCACCTGTGGGCAAATAGAAATATTGGCATAGAAACTTAATCAAGCATAATGAAGACATCATAAAACATGTTCACCGAAAAGGATCACATCAATTCATAACTTGATCAGGAAGAGTTAGATCACAACTGTCGAGCACACAACGGAACATGTAGGATACACTTTTATCCCTTAAATCAAAGTAACACCATAAGGAGTGAACAGACATATACACACATACAGCAACAACTAGTGTGTTTTGGAATGAAACTAAACCACTGAAGATATTTGATTTAACAGCAACAAAAGAAGCTCACTCCAATTGCTGTAGCATATAACTGTTAAGTAAGATAATAAATATTAGAAAAAGTGAATAACCGCTCAATCAAGTGTAAAGGTGGACTTTAGCAAATTGTCTGCATGCCAAACTAACCAATTAGTTCGTATTTGTTGTAATAAGTATGCAAAGTAATGTCTTAATACTAGTATGAAAACATTAACTAATGAAATTATGAGTGTTTGCTGATTATAAGATATATATATTCCCAATGCTTCATTGCCTCTCTAATCTTCTTTCTTCACTGTGCTCTTATTATGCTTAATGGTTCTCTGCATTACCGATGTTATCTCTGGAAAAACCCCAAGTTATCCACAAACAAGATATCCACAAAAACCCCAAGTTTTTGAGCTAAAAACATTTCCACCACAATATTCACCTTTCCCCCCCAAAGATGTAGATAATTTATCTTCCTTTTTAACTAAATTGTGTTTCATGCACAAGCAGCCCAAAACATAAATATTATATTTGAACATACAAACATGTGGAGATAGAACTAGAAGCAAACAAGCAACAAACAGGCAGGGATTTACAGTAGCATAAGAAGCATTCAATTATTCAAATCAAATTTCATGTGCAAGTTTGTGCACAGTTGAAATGATGATCCAATCTCCTCCTCGAACAGATACTGACCAAACTGAGTCATTGATGATTCAGATGAGTGAAATGAAGGTAGGATTTTAGGTCGATACGTACCACCGAGAAGGCCGAGACCGAGGCCGAAACCACAGCCGGCACCAACACCGAAGCCGGGACCCATCTTGCCGAGTTCCTTTGTTTTGAGGACCGGAAGCTTCGAGAGCTTCCCCTTGCCGTCACTGCGACTCATCTCTCTGACCGTGACCGTGACTGTGACTGTGACTGTGACTGTAGGCTCGATGAGTCCTGTACTGTCCTTGGCTTGGAGGTGTAGGTGTAGGTGTAGATGAAAGAGAAGGTAGCAATTGGAATCTGCAAATTTGGAATCCTCTTTGACTACAAGACCCGATGGAGGAGGAGGAATCGAAGAAGAATTCGGGTCGGATCCAATCCACTTACATCGTAGAAATGGATATCGGACTCAAATAGGTTGAGTTATTTTTTTATTTATTTTTTACAATTATGAGGAGTATATATGTTTTATCTCACATTTGAGCATTTTCAACTCTATTTTTTTTTTTTGTTAAAAAAGCGGTCAGCCCTCTCTCTTGAGGATACATTTTTTTAGGGTTTGAGTTGTAGTTATTTAGGGTTATGTTCGTTTAGACGGCGGAGG
>JAYMTH010003110.1:0-11388 GCA_036897465.1 Pelargonium australe | reverse complement strand
TATATATATAATGTAATTTCAAATGTTCGAATAAGACAAATAACTACAAAGAGAAGGAGAGAAGGGTTGAGAAATAGAGAGTTGCATATAGAGGCAGAGTTGGAGAGAGAGTTGGTTGACCTTAGAATTAAGATAGATACGTTTTTTTATTGTTTACGGTTGACCTACATGTATATGGGTCGACCAATAGTCGGGACCTATATGTATATGGATTGACCGCGTAGTTAGATATTCATGAATTGCTACTTATGTTACTGGTCGATCAAGATGTGCGAAAGGTATACCTTCATTTTTTATTATAGATTGACCGTAGTAATTCATGAGTTGATCTTGAACATGAGGATGCACACCAATACCACTAATGCCATAGTTGAATGCATATATAAGCACTCAAACAAAACTGATGAGCCAATATATTGCATAAGACATTAATATTGATCATAAACATGAAATTGAGTATCTCAAAATTACCTAATAATTTGTCATACATACAGAAAATAGTTAATCCAAAGTTCATAATAAGTCTAAAGGATCTTTTGGTAAATTGAAAATAACACTCTTCCATTCAGTCAATTTTACCAAACAATATTATAATCCAAATTTCATTTTCAACCTTCTTCCAGACATTGGTTTACCAAACATAATTTTAATTCTCTACATATGTTTTACCTCCTTCCAGCTACTTCTACAAACATTTTACCTACAGACAATTGAAGTAGACAACCCAGACAAGCCCTTAAGCTAAAAGTTGTTTGACTACTGTTTTACTGTAGCACCGATTTCTAGACAATCACTTGCACTTGAGCTCCTGCAAAAGCTTTTCCCACAGGATGTGCGAGGCTTTTGTTGGAGTTATTGTAGCTCCCGTGGAAAATCCTAACCCTAAAATACTCATCATCCTCTTGTTTCATCTCCAACATCAGTTTTGAGATCCATATTGATCTAGTACAAAGTAGAGATGGTAGAATTTGAAGTAAGAGATGACATAAAGGGTTGACCATGCAAAAAGAGAATAACAGAGAAGATCAACCACAAATAGATAAGGATCGACCATGATGCAACATGAGGTGATCGCTAGACAGAAAGATGATGGTCGACCATGGAGCAAGAGGATGATAGACATAGAGGGTTGACCACATAGTTATATGACATATTGATATTTTTCAATAATCACATATGGGGGTTTACCGTAAACGAAGAATGTCGACCACATAGTTAGATAATATGATATTTGTCAATTATCACATATATATGAAGGTCAATCATAGACAAAGAAGGTCGACCACATAAATAAATAATATGATATTGTCAATAATCACATATGCGGGGGTCAACCATACATAAAGAAGGTCGACCACATAACTAGATAATATGATGTTATTCATTAATTAATATATAACAAATGAGTATTGACCAGGAGATATGGTCGACCACATAGTTATTTTTTTATTTGTTCATCAAAGAATTTTTTTAATCATTTCAAAATAATATCATTACTTCCAGAAAATTTTATCAAACAATCTCATAATAAAATATTCTTTTTTAACTTTATACATTATTTTACCAAACAAATCATATATTCTCTAAGGTTGTGTTTGATCGCATTGATATAGGAGTGGATTGGATTTCCAAATCCATCATACTATCTAATCCAACGTTTGATGACAACGATGGATTGAATTCCGAAATCCATTATGTTATTTTTAGGGAAAATTACACATATCTCCCCTCTTAGATATGCTTATTACACATACCTACCTTAAACATTAGTATGTAACTTTTACCACTCATATACTATGCCACATTTTTGCACAACCAATTTTCCATCCATTTTCCATCTGAGGGGTCAAAAAAATCAAAATACCCTCTTGCTAAATAAAAAAAAAAGAAAAACCAAACAGACCCTTAAGCTTTAAATAAATAAATAAAAAGAGGCATGCTCATCGTCTTCTTCGTCTCTTCATCGCCACCGGTGACTGGACCCAATCGGCGACACTATTTGATTTTTTTTTTTTAAAAAAATCCAGATCTGAATTTTTTTGTAATTTTTGGTAAATTTTGGGTCAATTCTTTGTAAATTTTACTATATCATATCTAAGAATTGATTAAGATTTTGAATTTGGGTATCATTAGTGATTATATGAAATTTGTGAAAATAGTCAAACCAAAAATTTGTTCCGGAAACGTTGAATTTTCCGGCGAGTCTTTGAATTTGTCGGCTAGGGTTTGAATTTTTCGGCGAGGGTATGATGATTCCGGCGAGACTAATGAAGAAGAAGGGTAGAGTTGAGGGTATATTTGGAATTTAAAAAAATGGTCGTGTGCAAGACACATGCCTCATTTATTGAAATATTCCGTTAACTATAAAATTTGGATGGAAGGATGTTTGGCATAGTGGATGGTAGCCAATAATTAGTTTCAATAATTGAGATATTCAAGATTAAAAGAAGTTAAGTGTAATTATCCCAATTAGCCCAAAAAAAACAATATATATAGCCATGCAGCGATATATATCAAGTCTTGTCTGAATCTTATTTAGACGTAAGGGTCAACGTCACTCTTACGACGTGTGAACAATGGTAGTGCATTTCCAGCTTGTACACTGACGGGTCTAAATTTCTCACTTCGGTTTGAATTAAGTGAACACCTATACTCATTATAATCAACTCCATCTCAGATTCTCAGCCAAACCAATAATCATGCTTTCACTTTCTCTTGTTTCCACCCAACTCAGCTTCTTCCTCTTTTGCTGCTTCAGCTTTTTCAATACTAATTATGCAGCCAAAGAAGCAGATGGTGCAGCACTGCTTGCCTTCAAGGCCAGTATATCCAGTGATCCACTCGGTGTCCTCAGTTCTTGGAATAGCTCCATCCACTTCTGTCAATGGCATGGTGTTGAGTGCAGCAAGCGGCGTCCCAGAGTCACAGTCTTGGATCTGCACTCCCAGCAACTGGCTGGATCCTTGCCTCCTCACATCGGAAATTTGAGTTTTCTTCAGGTTTTGTATCTTGCTGAAAACAACTTCATGCGCTCAATCCCTCCAGAAATAGGCAACCTGTTGAGGCTCAAGATTCTTAATCTTGGGACCAACTCTTTTGAAGGCCAGGTTCCAGGTAATATATCCAAATGTTCCAATCTCATATACCTAGGCTTCTATAGTAACAGGCTCACAGGCCCGATTCCACCAGAGCTCGGGTCATTACAACAGCTCCAACGACTTGTTGTCCATAACAACTCTTTGACAGGACCGATTCCTCTATCCTTTGGTAATTTATCATCCATTCAAACGATTTCTGCGACTCTTAACTTCTTTGAGGGTAGCATTCCGAACACCTTTGGGCAATTGAAAAGCTTGTCATATTTGGGTCTTGGCGCAAATAATTTATCTGGTACCATCCCTGCCTCTATCTACAATCTCACCTCCATAACTCTGTTTTCCATACCAGTGAATCGAATTCATGGTACTCTTCCAACAGACTTGGGCCTCCATAAGTTTCCCAAACTGGAGACACTCAATATACACACAAACCATTTCAGTGGTCGAATTCCTAGGTCCATTGCTAATGCTACAGGTTTAATTTATATTGAAATGAAGACCAACCAATTTATTGGAGAGGTTCCTTCTTTCGCAAGTCTGCATAATCTTGAAGTACTGAAACTTGGTCATAATAGTTTTGGGAGGGGAGAGGATTCGGACTTAAATTTTCTCCCTTCACTAGCCAATTGCACCAATTTACAAATTTTGAACATAAATGATTGCAACTTTGGTGGCTCCCTCCCTCCTTCATTGAGCAACTTTTCAACTCATCTCGAAAAAATAACAGTTGCAGAAAATCATATCCATGGAACAATTCCTTTTGCCATTGGAAATCTCGTCAACCTGGTTGCATTGGGTATGGAGGCAAACCAGTTGAGTGGAGCTATACCCAGCTCACTTGGTAAATTAAAGAAGCTTGTCGAATTGTATTTGGGCGACAACATGTTGTCAGGTCAGATTCCATCTTCCTTGGGAAATCTGACTTCACTTATGAGTCTCAGTTTAGTGGCAAACAATCTAGAAGGTCCCATTCCTTCAAGCCTCGGGCAATACATGTATTTGGAAAGCATGCGGCTTTCAGATAACAAACTCAGTGGCACCATTCCTGAAGAGGTATTGAGTCTTTCAACTTTATCTTTGCTCCTCGACCTCTCTCATAACCAGTTGACGGGTAGTCTCCCCTTTGCAGTAAGTAAACTGAAAATGCTTTCCATATTGGATGTCTCTGGGAACAAGTTGTCGGGTCCAATTCCTAACACACTTTCCAGTTGCACAAGTTTGACAAGTCTGAACTTGAACGACAACTTGTTCAATGGGGCCATTCCCCAATCTCTGAGCTCTTTGAGAGGTCTTGATCATTTGGATCTTTCAAGAAACAATCTTTCTGGAAAGTTTCCTGTTTTTTTCAAGACCTTTGTCCTTCTAAATAATTTGAATCTATCGTATAATGATTTCGAAGGTGAGGTGCCCGCAGATGGTGTTTTCAGCAATGTAACTGTGGTTTCAGTTTTTGGCAATAAGAGGCTTTGTGGTGGTGTGCCCCAACTTCAATTGCCCACTTGCAATGCAAACAAGTCAAAGAAGCAAAAAGTATCTGTTGCTCTTAAAATTTCCATCTCCGTTATTGGCGGGCTTGTTGTGCTAATATTAGCAGCTTCTTTCTCTTATTTTATGTTAAAAAAGAGAAAGCAAACTAGCTCATCAACGTTTTTGATTGATGATTTGGTGATGAGGCTGTCCTTTGTAAGTCTCTTCAAAGCAACTAATGGGTTCTCGTCAAATAACTTAATTGGTAAAGGTAGTTTTGGTTCTGTGTACAAGGGCGTTTTGGAAGAAAATGAGCAAGTGATTGCTGTCAAAGTCCTTGACCTTCAATTCAGAGGAGCTTCCCGGAGTTTTGTTGCAGAGTGCCAGGCCTTGAGAGGTATCAGGCATCGGAATCTTGTCAAGATTCTAACTGCATGTTCAAGTATTGATTTTCAAAGAAACGACTTCAAGGCCTTGGTATTTGAGTACATGTCCAATGGAAGTTTAGAAGAATGGTTGCATCCGGTTTCTATTCCAGACGGGGGAGCTGAGGAGGCAAAGAAGTTGAGTATGTGCAAGCGAGTAGACATTGCCATTGATGTGGCTTGTGCTCTAAATTATCTGCATCATTGTTGCCATATGCCAATTGTTCATTGCGATCTGAAACCAAGCAATATCCTATTGGACAGTGACATGACGGCATGTGTAGGTGATTTTGGCCTGGCAACATTTCTTTCACAAGGCACACAAGCGTATTCTGCAAATGAAGGCAGCAGTACTCTTGGATTAAAAGGGTCCATCGGTTACATTGCTCCAGGTTATTTATCATATGCATACTTGCTGTCATATTGTTTAGCTTACATTGATTAAATTTTGAACTTATGATTCTTAATCTTCATTCAGAATATGGGATGGGAGGCGAGGTCTCAACTCATGGAGATGAGTACAGCTATGGTATCTTGGTGTTGGAGATGTTCACAGGGAAGAGACCTACGGACAATATGTTTGAAGATGGTCTAAGTCTCCGTGGATTTGTTGTATCAGCACTGGCTAATCATAGGGTGACACAAATTGTAGATCCAATGCTACTTATTGCGTCAGAGAATACGGACACACAAAACCATCAGAGTGTCAAAGAAGAGTGTTTGAATTCAATACTTGGGATAGGGGTTGCATGCAGTGCAGAATCACCAAGTGAACGAAGTGACATTGCCAATGTTTTAGTAGAGTTGATTCATATAAGGGAGCTTATTGGAACCAGGGTGCTGGGAAGGGACTAAATCATTGTGAATGAAGTATATATGTGCATCTATTTGCTAGCCAGGAAGATTTCCATTTAATTTTGGAACCAGTACAATAGTGAAGTAGTACAAGGTCAGAACTCTTGAAGAGTCCAGTCAACTTAATGAGCAAACAAGCTTGCAGTTCTATGTTTTTATTTTATTTCAATCCATTAGTTGACTAAGCTATTACAAGGATCACTAACAAATCTCCCTTAAGATTTGTTTGGGACAGTTATTTATATATAGAATTAGTGAGTAGCTATCAGATAGGATTGACTTCATTAATTTATAACAAAATCTGGTCAAGAATATTAATGAAAGTTGGATATCACAGAAGAACAATATGATCGAGCTTGTTTGGATTCCAGAGAAGGCGGACTTTCTCTCGATCAATGAAGAAAGTCAAGCATGGTGACGATTTGGATGAGAATAGATTAAGGGACGAGGGGCTGCACAGTGGGTAAAGCCCGAGACCAGAGATGTTCACGACGAGTTGTCGTTGCACCCAGATGACCTACCGCATCTGACATTCAATGATATATAAACTACTTGTGTTTGAAAAAGAGAGTCCGAATAGGTTACAAAACTTGAAAAAGCTATTTTCAAAGACAAACCCAATATGGCATTTTGTGAAGTATGATTAGCAGAAACTGATTTTGGAGCACCAGTACCAACAGAAGCAGTTTCCCTTAGTGCAGCCCCTTTATCAACTGAGTTAGTATTTGTATTTCCTAAAATAGTGTGGTCCATTTTTTCCTTTTCCTTAATGCATTCCCCATGTATCACGCCAGTTTGTTTGTGCAAACCAGAAACTGGAGTTGAAATACCAGTATCTGTTGTTTCAATCTCCACAACAGTGACTTGCCCTATATTGCCAGTTCCCAAATTTTGATTTTCCATTATCAAGTGCTCCTGAGTGTTGCCATCTAACTTAACTGGATCCGTAGTTTCTCTAAAAGCAGCAGAAATTGGCAACACTGTCTGATCAAAGCCTTCAACAGCAATTAAATCAGTACCAGTCACTGTGATGTTTCCATTCAAATTTGCTACCCCTGTATGTATGCTTCTCAAATCTTTCTGCTCATGAGTCACAATATCAACAGTGCCAGACTTACTAACCGAAGCATGGGGCACAAACTGCTCTAAAACATTTAATATTCCAACTGAATTAGCTATATTATTAACAAAATCCACATCCTCATTGCCAGGAGCAAAACCAGCCTCAGTAATTAGACCATGCTGGTCAAGAGTTGACTCACCAGGAACCAAAACAGTCTCATCAGTTACATTCAAATTCGATGAGTCCCCCTTGCTGATTCCCAAAACAGCCATAGCAGAGCCCTCCTTATCCAAAATTAAGTTTGAGTCATTTTCAAAACCATTGTGTTTTCCAAAATTAGTAACAGTTGGGGCAGCACCATCAGTGCTTCCAGTAACATTAGAAACCAAGCCAAGCAAAGAAGCTGAATTGGATATCACCCCATGAATTTTGTCCAGTGGCTTGACAAAAGCAGGAACTGTTTTATCAGCAACTACAGAAATTTCATGAGCATTTTCATTTCCTTTTGTTTTCCCTGATTTTGTGTGCCCCATTTGTTCCTTTTCATGTATTTCTTGGATAGAAACTGGAAAAGCAACTGTACCAGAAATTCCAGAGACAGCAGGAGCAGTTTCTGTTATTGCAACCTCAACAACAGAAATTGCAATGGGGGCCTCTGTATCATTTGACTTATCATGACCGTTACCTTTGTGCCTTACCTGCTTCTCACCAGCACCAATATCAGAAACTGTAGGAACTGATTCAACACTACCAACTGAGTTTGCTACCCCTGTATGTATAGCATGGGGCACAAACTGCTCTAAATCAGTTAAAACAACTGATTTAGCTACATTACCAGAATTCACAACATCCACATTTTCATTGCCAGGAACAAAACCAGCATCAGTAATTAGGCCATCAATGCCATCTTGTTTCTCAGTGACAGCAGCTAAAGAAGGCATTTCAGCTGTGACAGGGGAACCAACAGAATGCCCCCCCACATTTTCAGAACCTAAAAATGCAGCCCCTCTGATGGTATCAGAAAATGGAGAAACAGCCTCTCCCTCTTCCAAATCCATAAGAGCACCAAAAGGATTGTTTTTTAAATGACCAGTTGATGCACTTTTAGCAACTAAAAAAGGGGCTGTTGTCTCAGAAACCACCAAACCAGCAGCCTTTCCAGCCTCTACTGTAATTTTACCATTTAAGTTTGCCATCTCTTTAGCTAAAATACCTGAGCCCTGTTGCTCATGAATCAAATCACCATGATTACTACCATTATGCTTATCAATACCAGATGCTAATATAGGGGTTGCTGTTTCCAAAACAGTAACAGGACCAGCTGGCATAGCAGTGTTATCAAAATTTAAAATCCCCCCATTGATGCTACCAGATACCACAGTAGTGATATTACAATCAGCAACATGAGGAACAGAAACCAAAACAGCTGCAATATCATTCACATCCCCTCCCACATAATCACTTCCAATAACAGGATCATGAATCAAGTTATCATTAACAATTGAGGCAATGTTAGCTGCTAAAAAAGGAGCTACTGTCTCAGAAACAGCAGCTTCAGCATTTTCAGTACCAAAATCAACCCCAACATTACCAACCAGTTCAGCAGCAGAGATCACATCATCAACTTCATGATCATTGCAATTATGTTTTTTAAAAACATGATCATTTTCAACCAAAAAAGATCCCAAGCCAGCCTTAATACCAGTCAAAACCCCCCTCACAGTAACAGAATTACTTAAATTAGCAGGGGACCTATCAAACACATTTTGACCAGAGCTAACAACCCTCCCATTCTCAATATCAGTTACCAAAACAGAAGAAACAGGGGAAGCAGTTAAGTTCCTTTTTTGAACATAAATTTGTACCTGGGGTTTAGCTTTGGATTGCATAGCACCTTGTTTGACCTCTTTCCTTTGTCTGTTAGTCTCGGCCTTCCCCAGAACAGTAACAGGTAATGTCGAGCCTGGTTTCTGAGCTTGTTTCTTCAAGAATTTCCGACATACATCCTTCACATGCCCATGGATTCGGCAGAATTGGCAGTAAGGGAATTCACTTTCCCTGTGAATTTTTTGCCAATATCCCTTGGAGCTGTCCCTGCCCACTGTGATCATAATTTCCTTCTCCATTGGCAGTGATACGTCAATATCAACACATACCCTCGCAAACATAGGGCGTGAGAGTTCCCTTGTACGATCATCAGCTTTCAAAAATGTGCCAAGGGGCTTAACAATTTCTTTGAGGTAAGCAGAGTTGTAAAAATGAAGGGGAAGGTTTGGAAGTGTCAACCAAACAGCCACCCATGGAGTCCATTTGAATAAACGAAACATACAGTTTTCGATAATGTGGTAACCTTGAGTCCAAGCCTTGACGAAGTCTTGTTCACTGAGGAACCGAAGCAGGACATGGCGAGGATCGATGAGTCCCACAATGGGAGCATTGTTCAGACCCCAAGCTCTGAAGATGAAGTCTCGTATGGTAAAGATGGGAGGTCGTGATTGACTAAATTTTGCAACCAAAGTCCATTTGAGAGTGTTCTCGGCTGCTCTGTCCTCTTCCTCGGTGAAGTGGACCACTGGACGACCATCCTCAGTCGTGGTAGGAGCTTTGGACGCTACTGTAATCTCAGGGAGGTAGCGCTCCAACGGAGGGGAAGCTGCAATTGCCGCGAAAGAGGATTTCGCGATTTGCTGGACCGGTGGTTGGACAGAAATGAGCTCTCGAGCCAGAGGCTGGGCCGCAACAGGTGTGGGGAGGGGAGGGAAGGCCTCCAGGCTCGATGGCGCCGGCGGAGGGCCAGCAATACTGCCGGAAGGAGCAGTGACGGTGAAATTGGTTTTCGCAGAGACGACTGAGGGATGGACAGTGGGTGGCCGTTTGGACAGGGGATGGTGTGTTAAAGGTGCAGGGGGGGAAAGGGAGGCCGCCAGGACCGGTGGCGCCGGCGAGAGGCCGGCCATCGTGCCGGAAAGGGCAGAGGCGGCGCGATTCTGGGCAATCGCCCAGAAATCGCCAGAGAATCGCCCAAAATCGCCTTGAGCGAGAGAGAGAAAAATGCGCGCGTGGGTTTTGGGTTTAGGGATTAGGATTTTTTTTTTATTTTTATTTATTTATAAAAAGCCACCTGTTATGGTGGGGTCTGGCGGACCCTTACCTGTAAATAAGATAAAATAAAAGATACAAATAACGGAGGGGGACATGACGGGCCTTACTCCTCAAAAAATGGGCACGATATACAAAAAGTGCTACACGACTGAAAGCCAGAAATGTTACAGAAACATTTTGCCACGACGGACATATGAGCGACCTAAAATGTCATGTAAAATAATGTCCCGGAAAGAAACGGGAAAATCATGAACGGTCGTAGAGACCACCCGAGAAGAGAGGCCAAAACCCGCTAACCAATCCGCTGCCATGTTAGCTTCCCTGAAGATGTGTCTGATAGTAGTAGAAGCTAAAAGATGACGGCATTCTCGAGCCATGTACTCTAGATGCCAAGGACACGATGCCTTGCCCCGGACAATCTCACAAATCAACTTCGAGTCGGACTCGATATAGTGTAAGTCTAGACCCCGCTCACGGCTCAGGATTAAACCGTACCTCAACGCCTGCATCTCGGCTAGGTTGTTCGAGCCCGGACCCAAAGGAATGGAGAAGGCTAGAAAGACCACTCCAGCGCTGTCCCTGATGACACCCCCCGCTGCAGCCAAACCGCTCCGGCTCGCACCATCGATATTGAGGCAAAGACGACCCGAGGCCGGTTTCGACCATGCTATCGCTCGATCCGGTCTGAAACGAATCCAAGGAATAGGCATTGAAAACCGGGTCAGCAAGTTTACCTCGTGGATGGTTGGAACCCTCCTGATGATGAAATGGGGAAAGAGATCGGAAAGCCACCTTTTAATCGCAAAGATGACCGCGTTGGCGCGACACACACCGCCGTTGTAACGCCTCTCGTTCCGCTCTTTCCAAAGCTCCCAGAGACCACATCCCACCATTATGAGTTTGAAAAACCCAAAAACGGAACCAGTCCTCAAATCCGTCCAAAGAGCCAAAAGCAGCTGGTCGATGGTTTGGGGAGTTGTGAAACTAAAAAATTGCTTCACCCAACTCCAAACCTTGCCGGCCACCTGACTCGAAACCAGCATGTGATCCTGCGTCTCACAAGAACTGACAGAGCAGCACACGCACCTCGAAACAATGGAGATGCCTAAGCGAGACAGCGATGAGTCAAAAGCCAAAGCGTTGTGCCTCAGTCTCCACAAAAAGAGAGAAATACGCTTTGGGAAGATTGGAAGCCATAATAAATGACTCCAAGGCATCACGGGAACCTCCGCCCTCCGAGACTTCCAAAAAGCCTGAACAGTGAAATTCCCGTCTTTTGACAGCTGGTAGGTAAGGCGATCATTATCAGAATCCACGCGCCTTAGCTGAAGCAGATTATCAAGCCGAACAGCCCCGCCTAATCGACACACCTCGTCCT
>JAYMTH010003109.1:0-11389 GCA_036897465.1 Pelargonium australe | reverse complement strand
GTTAACATATGTACATATCAGTTTTAAGGAAAGAAAAAAACAAACTTGGGATAAAAAATGATGGTGCAAAAACCATTTTGATTGTAGAGAAAGTGGAGAGGAAATGTGGATCTCTCGACCGTGTGGAGTTGTAATATAGCTATTTTAGGTGTTGAATGCTTCTTTCCTTAGTCTCAGTAATTAATTATGAAATGGCTTGTTAAGGAGCACCTGCTACTGCTAGGAATGGGGTGGTATTAAGCTCTTGACCACGGTGAAGAAATCTTAATTGTTGAAGAACTCGAGACATATAGCAGTCTCCATATGAGAAAAGGGATAAGGTGGTCTATTTGCAAATAATTGTCGATCCGTGAATGAGTCTTGCAAGGGCCTCTTATGATATCCCTTAAGAGGGACCCGATCTTTAATATAGGAAGAAAGGAAGATTTTCCAATGCGAGATATAATTTTTTGATAAACTATTTTTAGGAACTCATATTTCTGGGATTCTAGATGGACAATTAGTATTTCCTGGTCATTTATTCTTTTCTTTCTGATTCTTCAAGGTTGTAATTATTGTTCGATTTAATGCAATCCAGCCAGGTGTATGTGTGCGAAAACTGATTCTTCAAGGTTGTTGGTTTGTTCATTCATGGTTAATCGTAAATGACATTTTGTTAGAGCGTTTGTTTATTTTTATTTGTAATGGAAGTAGTGGGAGTTACTAGCATTGAATTCTGCTAATGGTATTGTATGAGGTGAAACAGTAGATATCCATGTTTTGAGAAGGAAAGGAAAAGAAAGAATAGAGAACTTTAGATGCAGAACCAAGATATTTCATTTACCAAGTAGAATTATATTTATCTATTATATATATATTTGAATTCCTCTTGATGTGGTTAACCTGGTGCAGCATTTCTCATGTTCAAGCTGTGGGGCGTGTACTGTCAAGACCGTTCGATATTGAAATGATTGACTCATCAGGAAAGTGCTCGTTGAAGTATTGCCATGAAGCAGAGTCTTGCACACCCAATGACTTCGTTGGTGAGCGTTCTCGTTTGCGTTTGCGTAGATTAACTGCAAGATTAATGCAGGGAGGTGCGAGGGGTTGGGAGCAAATGATACTAAATACCTTTCTTGGTGCTGGTGCTGGTGCTGGAGCTGATGTTCATGATGATGAATCAGATGATGAGCATTTTGACTAATATATTGACCATCAATTTCTTCAATGTTTTGCTCAATTTGTATCGGACAAATGCTTCTTTCCACACATCCTTGTAACATTTTGTGGTTAGATTATATCATAATCTCAAGCTCAGTGTGTTTATATCATGATTTTGTGGTTTGATTATATCATTATCTCAAAGCTCATATCATCTTCAAAATCATTGTTGAGTATAATTGCTAAAAGGTCAGTTTATGAAACACAAACAGTTCACTAGAAGAATCAGATGACATATCTATTAACCTTCAAATCATGGGTGAATATGATACGAAGTTGACCCTCGCCAGTAATACGAAGCTGCTCATACACGCTTAAGCTTACCAACCAAAGCTCGAACCTCATTAATTGAAAGGAAATAAAGCTCGTCGATTACGTATCCCACTGCTGAATTTGATTTCTTTTTCTGTTACAACAATAGAAAAATGATTATGAAATGTGCAAAAGATATAACTCTAGAGTTGAAGGTAGATCATCACAAGAATATTAATAAAAGAATATTGTTGAAGTCATGACATCCCCAGAGCATTAACAAGGATTGCCACCAATCAATGTCTAAGTGCCCCTTCAAGAGCCAATTGTGCCTTTATGGGCAGAAGTAGATGTAGTGCTTCCAGTTTGCAATTTCATAGCTCTAAATAATACTATCTCCGTTTCAAATTAAACGTCATTTTAGAGATTTTCACAAATATTAAGAAAAAATGTTCCTTTAAAAAAAGAAAAAAATGTTAAATAATCTTCTTACTCTTGGATAAAGACATGAAACTCATCATTGCTAACTCAATATTTAATACATTTATTCTTTAATATTCATATAAAAGTCATTATGACAAAGGGTATTATAAGAAAGTTATGTGTAAATGTTTGCATAAAGTGGAAAATGACATTTATTTTGAAACAAAATTGAAATCTAAAATGACATTTAATTTAAAACATGGGTCTTGTATACTAACATACTCTTTATCTCTAAACAAGAAAATCCAGCACTATGAGCCAAAGACTGACTTTAACAAGGTAGATTGTGGAGCTGCAATGACGGACATTGCATATGTCTTTTTTTTTTTTTTATAGCCATCGTAGATGTAATATTTTGTGTTTAAATAGGGATGTGGTAGCTCCTACTCATCAGCTAGCCAAAGTAGGCAAACAAGCCCAAGGGAAAACTTGATCATGTAATAATCTTATGTTATTATATATACGTATATTGATAAATAAATAAATAAAAGTTAAGATGTGTGAGCGATATATCGCATTGTGAATGGTTGCAAGTGAGCATTAATGATGTAACACATGTTTCGTGATAATATCATGAGGTCAGATAGCGGTTTTATATCTCACATGATGATGTCATGATAGTTTAAAAATGATGTCATGGTGAGGTGGCAATAGGGCCGTTGATGATTTTATCGTGATGACACAATGATGAATGATGATGTCATCTCTTAAGAATCCTTGAGGCGCTATGGCCTTGGAGTTCGTAGGAGGACCAAGTCTAGGAAGTTGCTTCAGGACGTACAATACTAACCACGAGAACAGTACAAAAGTTTTGAGAGATAACTAATTGGGTGTGTCTCGCTTAGAAAAGTTTCGGAGATCCAATCGTTTCAACAACGTACTCGGGGGCCTAAGTGATTTGATGGCTCAATATTAGACTTGAATCGCATGGTCGCAGCTTTGAAGACCTTGGGGGTGGTGTGGTATGTAGGCGCACATATTGGAGATGCGCATATGGAATGTGCGCACACCTGCAGTTTGGCCCGCGAGACCTAGGGTTCACATGCATAGCATTAAGAAGGAGTTGAAGACTCATGACGAGATTCCTGGCAAACACATATAAATCTTGAAATTCTATGAGTTTGAGTTCTAGTGAAAAATGAGTTTTTTATTTGTCAAATTATAAATTATAAAATGTTAGGAACAACCCTAGTAAGTTATAGCAATAAAAGATGGAAAATGAAAATGAGAACGTCATAGCATTCATGGTAGGTGAGAATCAAGTTATTAGCAAGGGAATATAAATGAGAATGAAAATGGAGGTAAAAATGGGAGTGTTAATCCAAACATAATCAACGAGACAAACACAAGGCTGAAGTTAATCAGCAATCTTGAATATATTTCAAGACAAGAACAATAATTTGGCTTAACAAATCAAGACAATAGTGCACAGATTGGCGCATGTAATTATCATATTAATACAAAACAAACTTGTTCTCGAGTTTTTTTGTCTAATAGATTACAGTTGGCGAGACAGGGAGGGAGATGAAAACCATCAAAGAAAAATAAGAGATTGCTACTACAGAAGCACAACACAACAATTTCATCACAGAAAAAAGGTAACTATCTCAAATACCCTGTACAAAGATAACCCAATAAAAGCCACCCACCCAACAACAACAACCAGGCTAAACTTTGCTGCTATTCAAGCCTTCCAACCGTAACTCATACCATCATCAAGATCACTGTTGAAGAACCCACCACCCTCGACAAAGTCGTGGTCTATATCTTGAACCAAATCCTCCGGCAAATGAAGATTCTGAGGCAAGTCCGATGCCCTCTGGTTGAATCCACTGCTAACCCCAAGTGCAGGAGCAGGAGCAGATGACTCGCTGTTTGAAGCAGCAGCAGCAGCTTTGAAACTGTTACTCCTGCTTGGCGGGGGCCTAGCATTGGCCGTTGCTGAAGTGTTGCTGAGCCCCGGTGCATTCCTTTCCCCGCTCCCAACACTCCCGTTCGCATTCTGCCCAGAGAGGGAATGTTGTTGCACCCCTGCACTGCTATTAGACATCTCTTGCAGCAACTGATGCATCATCTGCTGCTGTAAAGCCTGATTTCCTTGGGAGAGCTGTGAGTGGTTCTGTTGCAGTAGGCTATTAGCAATCAACGAGCGCTGCTGCAGCTGCTGCTGTTGTTGTGGAGGGAGCTGGGGATTTGAGAAGCCAATAGCTGGTATGTTCTGCATGGATCCTGGTATTATGGCTGTTGTAGGCCCTTGGAATGTTGATGATGATCCCTGGTTAGAATTATTAAAAGAAGATGATGCCTCTTGTTGTAGTGAGTTAGAGTTAGAATTCATCGAGTTTTGCCTCATGAATAGATTTTGGTAGTTGGTCAGTGCCAAAGCAGCTTGTGCTGAGCCATTCAAAGCTCCTCTGTTAACCATTTGTTGGTTGCTCATTTGGTTGTTAAGGCCAGGATGCAAAGCCATAAGCTTGTTGAGAGTGTTCCGGTCAGTAGGCATACCCTGAACATTTGCAAGCTGCTCCATCTCCTGCATCTTTTGCATTTGAAGCTTGGTTGAAGAGGCATGTCTAGGATAATTCTTTAAGCCCTCTGCAAAGATCCAAGCATACAAATCTGTTACTACACAATTGACAACTTGACCACATGATACTAGCAGCTATTGAGATGACCAGGCTGGAGAGACTAATTAGTTTAAAGAAGGTTAAATGCAGAAAATGATGAATGGTATCCAACACTGAAGATTGAGTGGATAGAAATCTAGACTGGAAAGTTTAATGTTCCTCAGAAGTGATTACTTCATTCAGAGAAAAATTGCGGCAGAAAAATCTAAAACAGTTAAAATTTTGAAGGCAACATTCAAAATTGAACACCATAATGTCATCAAATATAAACCTGACCTAACTCCTGCAAACATATTACGAGACAATGAAAGGAAACAAAAATTAAAAGAATTGGAGTGTGGTGCTACAAAGGTAGTTATAGTTTTCTGTTAAATACGACAATTATGAGCAGTCGCAGACACGGCTGTCAAATATCACGTTTCGTGGTACGATTCACGGTTTGGAGCTAAAAAGATACAAAATCATGTCCGTATCTCTGTAGGGCATGAATCATACCTGACTTGCGATTCACTATACAATTCACAGTTCGGAGCGAAAAAGATACAGAATTGTGTTTGTATCCTTGGAGGGGTTGAATCTTACCTGACTCGGCTGAATAGTTCTTGACTCGGTGATTCAACCGAGTCATCTGATTCAAAATAAAGCGGATTCCAAAAGCCCAACCAATATTATTGAAAAAAAATCTAATTTTTTATTCTGTTTTTCCTTTTCTTTTCCGACAAGAAGACAAAAGGGTTTCATCAGAAGAAGAATCAGAAGCAGAGGAAGAAGTTGACTTCTATAATTTTGTTTCTAATATTTTAGATTCATTTAGTTGTTTACTTGTATGATTCTATCGCAATTGAACAACCATGGTCACAGAAATGACAGTCTGAATTAACCACCAGCTCCGCAAACAGACACAGCAAGAATATTCCTGGTTTCTAAGAGTACTGTAATGTAGAGTTGGTCTACACCAGAACCCATAAGATAAAATTAATTAATTTACTCATGTTTTTTTGTAGCTTGATTTATTAGGTCAGTATTGGAAGTATTGGAAGTATTGGAAGATAAGAGTATACTTGCATGACGTGGTGTGCATTAAAATAGCCACAATGACAACTTACCAATAGGGCCAACTTTCTGCTCCCTACAGAAATCTATCAGGTCTTTCATGCTATTGACAACCTCAGAGATCTGTAACAAGTTGTACTGGACAGTTAATGCTATGACTAAATAAACTACTGTGAGATTCTAACCAAAGAAAAAGGAAGATATGCACATATATAAATACCTGTAAACACCTGACATATCTTTTGGAAAATCCCAAATCATTCAGAGACTGCAACTCCAAGCTCTTAGCAAGCTGGCGCCCAGCTGACAGAACCCTAATAAGAATCATAATTGTACCATTGACAAGTTAGTGCTTAGTACAGCCCAAGAATGACTTGTATGAATTTATTATTACTTGTTCCTTGAAAACATCATCAAAAGTTAAGGCAGAGATGATGATTGGCTAATTGTATTTTTTCCTTTTCTTTTCATTTATTTACTTTCTTCGGAACTAGTTGATTAACTCACATATTGCTGTTTGCCTGTAAATCCTGCTGAGAGACCCCATCAGATCCACTCTCAGTAATTGTGCTCTGGCATTTCTGTGCAACCTGAACCAGCTGATTTACCTAAGAGAAGGATCCAGGAGTTACAAATATTCATTATTCAGCAGGCAAAGAATTACACATTTAAGCACAGCTTATTAAAAGATATGGATATATAATGTACAGGTCAACATGTAAAAAGAAAAATGAAGTATGCATAAGAAGATGTGCAAAATTAGTACCTGTGGTGCAACCAATCTACGAGGAAGAAGTTCTTCATGACGTCGTGCACAGAATTCCCAAGACAATATCTGAAATGAGTGTACGAGTAAAATTTCTAGAAGATCAGTTTATGAAACACAAACAATTTACTAAAAGTATCAGATGGCATTTCTACTAACCTTCAAATCATGAGTGAATATAATACGAAGCTGACCCTCACGAATAACACGAAGTTGCTCATACACGCTTTCTTGAACAGCTTTGCCATATTCCAACATCATTAATCCAGAAGGAAATCTACATTCACGAGGCAAATCCAAAAATAAAAGCTCGTCGATAACCCCACTGCCAAATTTGATTTCATCGAGTCTAGGGAGTACTTCAAAAGTTGCCTCTGTTATAACAAAAGAAAAATGAATCAGTTAAATTGGAAATAATCATCATTATGAAAACTGTGCAAGAGATGAAACTCTAGAGTTGAAGGTTGATTATCCCAAGAATATTAATCAAAGAACATCATACGAGTTATGACATCCCCAGAGCATTAACAAGGATTGCCACCAATCAATGTCCCCATATGCATGTTCCCTCCTCATATTTGGTAAATTTTGTAATCCTAGACATCTGACAAAAACTTAAACAGCGCTAATATGGTGGGACTTCCCTGAAACTCAACTAAACTGATTCAGATAGTAATAAAAATCTGTCTCAAATGGTTCAAATCTTTGAGAATGAACATCTTACAAATATTAAGACATTCACCCAGTAAATAGCATAAAAATACGCTGACATTTTTTTAAGAATTTAAGAGGTAAATCAACACTGCCAGGAATGAACTAAAAACTTTAGAGTTGCAAAACAAAATAATAATGTGCATGTAAACAAATTACAATAAAAGAAACAGCTTACAAGACAGAATATTTGACCCAGAAAATCAATCTGCATCTACTTACCAAAACCCCTTCCTGATTTGGAACCACAAATGTCACATTGCCAAACATCCTGAGAAAAAGAAAATAACTTAATACAGGGGTTAAAAAACGCAGAACAGAAAGAATACAGAATATAATAATTTTCAAAACCTGAGACCTACATTTAAGCAGGCATTCATTCCTAGACAAATAACATTTAGAATCAATTATCCTAACTGCAAGTTATAAACATTACCTCTACAGTTAGATTCAATTTTTTTTCAGGGATGATAAGTTCCGATAAAATACTCTCAGAAAAGTATTTTTATTTCTTTAGAAGCCATTCCTCACCGCAACTAAAGTTTGATGGCCCATTTAGAAATCATTGACCATTTTTTTTTTCTCGACCCTCATACCAATCCCATCCCCTACAAGAAGTAGGGCCTCACAGTCACTAGCCAATATACACTTTTCTCATACTTTTCTTCTTTCATGGTTCAATATTTTAGTGTACTTAGCATAGAGGACTAGAGCATGACACTGAAAGACTCTACTATGACTTTCTTTTATTTAATAAAGAAAAACAATCATAGACATGTTGTTTTAGTGCAATGAAGATTCCTTTTGTAAATCTCCAAAGCACGACTTACTCATTTTCAAAGAACTGATAATTAATTATTCCACCCAATTTTTCTACCGGGTTCAAGTGACTTTTCATGAAACAAAACCTAGTGAGAAAATAAAACAGCTGAACTTACCATAGCTGCTTGTGGGAATACACCCAATGCATGTTGTCCAACATTGTCATATAATGACAGGCACCACCTTTTCTTAGCACGTGGAGAATAGTATTCTGCCACAAATTTCCTCCAATAGGCAATTGTATTGTCCTGTCAAAATCAATAAAGTCATAAATGGATCAAATAAACCTTGACTGTTAAAAAAATAGTGAAATGATAATACACTCACAAGTTTTACCAGAGAGTTTGATTCAAATTTAGTGACATTGGCAAATTTGGAAAACAGTATAAAACATTTCTCACAAAGAAATGTACTCAATATGTAAATGGTCAACTCACAGCTGGACGTTGCCGTTGATGATATAGATATTGCATTAATCGACGTGCACATACACCACCATCATAAGGGCGCTTCATGGCAGGAGCTTGCTGCATGCCTTGTTGTTGCAGTTGTTGCCTCAACTGCATTTGCTGTTGTTGTTGCTGCTGCAGGTGGGCTCTCTGTAACTGTGGCATGGACTGCAGAATCTGTTGTTGTTGCTGCTGCTGTCGCAACCTCTGCTGCTGAATCAAGGCTTGTAATTGTGGATTACTACGCCCTTGTACCTGCATGGGTTCTTGCCTCTGCAGCAACTGTTGTAGCATCTGCTGCTGAAGAATATCTTCCTGCTTAATATCCAAGCGGGGTTTCTTCTGGGCCTGTGATAGATTATTAGGATCCTGACTAAATGATCCAGGAACTCGTGCACCCATGGGAATTGAAACTTGGCCCCCTTGCGACGTTGGTAATGATGTAGCACTTGAACCCCCTTGTTGCTGCAGCTGTTGCTGCAGCTGTTGCTGACTATACTGTAAATGATGTGCACTTTGGTCTTGATGAGAGCTCTGCTGCACAACAGACGACCCATCCGTAATTGACGAACCAGAAATACTTATATTATTCGATGAGAACGACATGGGTGAAGCTGGCAAGCGCATGTAGGACTCATTATTGATGCTTGCACTTCTCTGCAAATGAGGTCCTCCAGAGAGCGCAGAGTTCGCATCAGTGACTAATGAACTTGCCCCAACGCTAGGTCCTGAGTATGCCACACTGTTCAACATTGCATTGTTAAGGTCCCCAGACACCGGACCCAGATTAGAACGCCCCGTTCCATGAATAGAATTAGATGAGTTTGTGAAAGATGACCTCAAGTGGGAGTTAACTACCGCCTGAGACTGCCCCTCTCCTTGGAAGAAGATTCCAGAACTTGAGGAAGATTGGGTCAACCCTCCAGCCACACGAGAAGGTGCCATTGGGGGCATTGCACCCTGGTGGCTGGAGTCTAAATAGCTCTCCAGAGCCAGGCCTGGTAACCTTTCTCAACAACTTTGATAAGATCCAAAAGACTCACTAAAATGCAGAGATCAAAACATTTTCTTAAAATACTAAAGCAAGAGGAGGGTTAAATCCCACTCCAGCCACTTGAAAGAGAGCTACAAATTGGTCCTTTATTTTAACTCTGATGTTACAACTTAATACTTAACAGAAGATTATAGCAACCAGTAAATATTAGCAATAAGCTCGTGTGTGGCAGAAAGGCCCACAATGTTCTACCAATCTGTTCCAGCTATCAAGAAGTGGTGGGTTCGGATCTCTACAACTGAAAGAAAATAAATCCAAGTTAGCTTCTTAAGCTAACAAAAAGGTGGAAAAGGGATGCAAATTTGGATTTTAATCTACTTTAAATAATAAGTCAAGAATGCGAATTCAACAACAACCTATCCCGAACTAGTCCATCAGTAGTCAAAATCATGGCGCCCAATTTCACCCCAAAACCCTAATTTCCTAAATCCTAGCAGAAAAAATCCAAAAGAAGCTCACAATTTCACCACATTCAGAGCTGATAGAGCTGAAGAATCGAGGCCTCACTCCCCCAAAACAATCAGAACATAATTAATCTCGGGTCCAATACACATACTGAAATCCCTGCACTGATCTAAAGCCAAAATCACTAGGGTCGAGTAAATATACACTAAATGAAAAAAAAAACTCAAGATAATCAACAAAAGACACAGCTTTTCCTAAATCCCGGCGAGGATCAAAACCATACCCTACTACAAAAAAATTACACGAAAATTTGAAGTACAAAATCGAGCTTTTTGAACAGCTAAACAGATTGATCAAAATAAAATTAAAATTAATTAATCAATAAAGAGAGAAATTAGTAAGGTGTAGCTGTCACGTACCTGAAGATCACGAACTAGAAAAATAAAGAAACGTTTCTTCTGCTTTTCTTTTTCTTCGACGATTCATAGAAATCAACAGAAGTGAGAGGGAAGAGAAAATATAGAGTCGGAGGAGGCTTGTTATATACCTAGCGGGAATTGCAGGGGCACAGTGACAGGCTGCACCGGTTGGTAGCAGAATGCTACGGGCTGTTGCCGGTCAAAACTGCGGACACGTGTGCAGCACGCGAATGCCAAACGTAGTCGGTGCTAGATCGCGCGGTGGCGACGCGAGGTCGTGGCGTTCGTGGCACTGTCCTATTGGCTAAACTCAATCCTCTAAGGCTGCTTATGATGGGTATTATCCAGTGCAATCGAGCTCAAGTAGAATCAATTAATTTGTGATTGATCCCGCGACACGTAGTGATTGGTTTGGTATAGGATAATTATTGTAGACGTGAGCGTAGGGAGTTTTGATGGTTAAAATGATAGAAACATGTTCCCCACGTGTGAGATAACACGTACAATAGAAACAAGGCCTCGTATGGGTATGGCTCTTCCAGTTAAGGGATGAGCAAATTATTCTATACCAGAATACCTGAATATGAACTAAGGGCTTGTTCGGGAACACCAAGTGAGCTCCTGCAGCTTCCTTTTGGGTCAACCATGTAGGACATAGAGCCAATTTACAGGAGAAATTTTGTTCGCCAAAAAAAACAGGTAGTAGACCTTTCACTCAAAAACTCCTGCACAATAACTCCTGTGGGAGCTCAATTTCCACAGGAGCTCCACCCTTATTGCAGCCTCCTGTGGAACTCTTTCTTCTGGTAAAATTCCATCACCACCCCTGAAACACAGTTCTCATAGAGTAGATTTTCATTTGTTTTTTCTTTCTTTTGCATTTCATTCTTATAAATAATTTGAATCACCATCCTTCAATTTAAAGTCAATTATATTCTTGCTTGTTGATTTCAAACTAACGAAGAAAAGACAAGTATTTTTTCTGTGTACAAAACAATCAAACGAAGAAGACGAAGAACATAGTAGTAAGCTATTAAATTGGTTTGATGGTCGACCATATCCGGTTGATGGTCGACCACATTCATAAGTTGGATGGTCGACCACATGGACTACTGCTTGTAGTTTGATGGTCGGCCATAATGTTATAA
>JAYMTH010003108.1:0-11392 GCA_036897465.1 Pelargonium australe | reverse complement strand
TTATCATTATTTTATATATTAAATATAATATTTATGATTTGTTATTTTCAAAGAAAATACTAACACAAAAGTAAACTAGAATCTCATTTTTATTCTCATTTCTAAACAAAAATTCTAATCCCTACTATCAAAATCTAAAAAAAGAAGATATGGAGAATTCAAACTTAGACTAGAACTAATTGGTGGTAGCTACTAAATTCAACTATCATATCCAATGACAATGTTACCAAAGTCAACATACTTTGTACCTTAACCATCCACCAGCTCAAGTGACTCAAGTCTATGAAAATTGAGAAGTCTAGTTTTTGGTTAATCCCAATATTTTTGACCAAAAGCTCATTACAATGATCTAGCAAGCAACATTTTTGCAATACCACAAGCAATCAAAGAAAATTTTGGAGCAGGAACTAGGATGAGATTCTCATTTCGAAACCATTCATCGTGATACAAACACGATGAATTGAAATTTCAATCTCATTGCTGAGCAAAAACTTCTAGATCAAACATGAAACAATGAGAATCTCATTCCTATTCCGATTCTTGATTCTCAATCACCAACAAAAACTCTAATCCAAACGCTACCATAAAGCATTGCAAGCCGACAACAAAGGCAAACAAATATTCAGATGTAAAGGGCGGAAATAAAAAATACCAACAGCTGAATATAACTTCAAAAACTTAAAACACCAAAGGTCGATTCAAGTACCCTTCTCAAAATGAAAGAAGGCAATGATAATAATATCCATCAATGTAAATAAAATCCATGGTTAAGTTCTACTTTTTCTTTCCAAATTTAACTAAGATAAATTGGGTTACCGCAATTGCCTCCAACAATCTGAAACCTCAGGCTCAAGGAGCTCCACTTTGTTTCTTCGGTGAGTAGGGAACTTCTCTGCAATGAGCAATCCAAATCTTTTAGCCGGGCAAACTAGTCCGTTGATAATGAATCACTTCCCACAGAGATCAACAAAAAATGCCTGTACAAAGACGGTGCAAACAATCAGATGCGGTTTACCAAATAATAAGTTTGAAGCAAATAGCAAAATCTGGTGTCAAACGGCGCCCATAATTCAATGCCACAGCTTACTACAAAGTCCATTTCGCTGCCTCTTGCTGGATATGATATCGGAAAAAGAATCAACCAATTGTCCAGCCAAGCTACTTGGATCATCGATCAGAGTTTGAATGAAAGTATTGACCACCCTCCGTTCCTGGTCAGTTGATCTCAAACTAAACCATGTTAGTAACTTCAACCTGAAATCCTTATTGATGTGACCCTCACATTCGAGCCATCGAATTATCTTCACGCAGTACTCAAAGTTCTCATCTAAACCACCTGAGCCATCAACAATCGGGAATGGTGACCCATTTACTAGAGTGCTATCAGACTCGTGTGCCTCTTCAATAGCACTAGTTGGCCTTTTTCTGCACAACTCTGGTTGGGAATCATAAACTACAATTTCTGTGGCTGTCACATTGTTGGTCCACGTCTGGGAGTCACCACTACCATGTGATCTGGACAAATCGTTCTTTAAAATGTCCTGAGAAGCAGCATCGTCATCAGCCTCAATAGCATGAGCCAAAGCGCAATTGTTGTCTTCGTCTCTAGAGGACTCGAATGGTGGGGTTAGCTCTTCATTTAAATCAGGTACTGAAGCAAGATTCAAATCAAGCCCACGAGGAACAACAGCGGGCAATTGATCTTGCACGGTATCAGGCTCGGCTGCTTTGCTTGATCCACAACATTTTTCTATATCAGCAGTGCAGAGCTCATCGAGAAGACCTTCCTTTTGAGCCGAACCCAGTTGAAGAATATTTGAAACTTTTCGAACCTGAAATTCAGAAGAAGCGAAACCATCTTCTATTGTTTTAACCTCCCGCTTGGCATTAGAGCTTCCTTTCTTATGATTCAAGGCAGATGCTGAATCAGAGTTCTTATGAACTATCTCTACGCTCTTGGTGAAACACCGAGCCTCAGAGTGGCCCCAGTCCCCCGCCTCTGTATAAGAAACAACACGGAAGGTGTACTCTGTGCAGGGCTGCAGATTGGATATCTTAATCCTCCTCTGGGATCTTGGAAAGACACAAATCGGCTCTATTGTATTCGTCTCCTCTCTACTGTTGCTATACCATAGCTTATATCCCTCAATATGGTCCCATGATGAGGAAGGCATTTCAATCAAAATGATTACAACGAAGGAAGATTTTACTTCTTCAAATAAGACCCTGCAAGCGGCGGGAAGCGAATCTGCAAAACAAGAAAGCAAATTTTACCATTCATTTCAGGCTCGTCTAAACTTTGGAAAGTGAAATGTAAAATGGAAAGGTAAAAGTGCTTAAAAATGACTTTTGGAATGGGAATGAGATTCTGATTCCAAAGCCATTCCCATGACTAAAAAGCCTTAACACAAACCTGATGAGTTAGAATCTCAATCCCATTCCCTTCTTATTTCTCATTCCTAAACAAAAATTCTAATCCAAATGCTGCATAAGTGTTCTATCACAGGATCTTTCCTAAAGGCTTGTACCTCCTCATCCTTGATTTCTAAGGAGACAAGAACTCTTTCAAAATAAATAATAAACAAGAAAGTTAACAGGAAAACAATCCAACATATTAGACGATACAAAACTTAATAATGTCAAAATTTTCAAAAAAAAAATACTTTGCAAGATAAATGACCTCCAGCAGAACTTGTATCTATTCTTCATGCTCTTGCGTAAAACGACTATTACTTTGTTAACTAAGTCTTCATCAACTAATTGAAGTAGTTTAAATTAACACCATCAGAAATTTCAATTATTGGCCATCAGCTAGTTATGCAATATAAATTTGAGCAATGTATCTATTCTACGAAAATGTTTGAATAAGGCTAAACATTTCATGACAAGTCCATATACATGAACACCGAAAACTAAAATTGGTCACTTTTAAACGGAAGTTTGAATAAAACTAATCTTTGACATGGATTTTGCAGTTTTCTAGTAATAAATGTAGTTCAAATTATGGTCAATTTATTGAACAAATAAAGCATAACTTATTGCTCTTTACCCATTGTAAAGTAGAACTTAATTACAATGATATCAATTTTGCATCCAGCTCCTAAAACAAGTAATATAAAAACGATAGAGCAAATATGGGTTCTAACCTCTGCAATTTAGGTTAACATCAGAAACACTGGCCAGACACTCATCCACTTTCTCAATTGCACGAGCACAGAGTTTCAATACATCTCCAGCAACAGGGAGTCTGCTGACAATTCCACGTGCCATATTGGCCGTAAAGCCACCCAAGGGGCCAACTTCTGTTTCTAATTTGTCCTTGGCATCAGTTACAATCTCAAGCAATTCTTTAAACTTGGAAGTCCCATGTAAAAGTCGGTAGCTTAAAAATATCCTGTGACATAGGACGTCAACACGGCGAGCATCCTTTGCTACAACAAGCTGCTTCTTCCAACATCTGCAAAAAGTTATAATATAGTCAAGATTAGAAAAATGGTATAATCAACAAAAGTAATTGCAATTGCAGTTTCTTCATGTTCTTTTTATTTTTCAGATAGAGAATCCAAGAGTGAGTAACTTACCCTAGTATCCCTGAAACTTTACCACAAGAAGCACAACAATAACTCCCATCTAATTGCATCAACTGCCCAAGATCAACAACCCCAACCTTTTTTCCTTGAAGAGCACACTCAATATGACAAGATAAGCCACAGGAGTCTCCCTGATTAGATTCAGATGAACATACCAACCAAAGACTAGGGTCCTTGTTGTCATCATACTCATGACAGATGCAGCAGGAACACCTTCTGCAAAAGGTGTCCTCCATTGATAAATGAGCTCTGCAAGCAGCATTTTTACAGATCCATGAGTTATTAGAAAAACCAAATCCTGGAAATGGTTCAGGAGGAGGAGGGAGTCGCTTAGGGTTTTCCCCCTTCCTGCTTTGCTTCCTGGAAGGAGGGTTACTTGGACTGTGAGAAGCTTTCCTCGACTCAAGGTTCTTAATGGTATTGTTACTTGCTTTCTGAACTTCACTCATTTTGCGCTTTGATGAAGCTGAGTGTTTCTTGTCTTTGTCAAAGCTGCTTCGGACGAGTTCCTTCTTTGGACCAGATTTCAGGAACTCTTGGAGAAGTTCGGGAGTTCTTGAAGCATCATCTGAATGCCCATTTTTCTCTGGAGTACTTTGCACACTGGAGGAAAGGCTTTGGAGACCAGAAACTGAAACGAAATAACCAACCAATTGGAATCTTAGACTTTGACATCAACAGATAATGATACAATTGAGCAAACAAACAACTAAAGAGAGGATGGAGTGGAGTCCTATAAGTGAGCTTACAGCACCAAACAACTAGACACACGAGATTGTGAGTTACAAACGAAAGAAGATGAAAAAGTTAAAGGGACATGTATATAATACATGTTCAAGAAGAAAGGAATAGAAAGCATCATTATAAATGAAGAACAACAACATTATTATATGAGACAACAAATTAATAACAGAGTAACGATGAGCAATATGTAGCCTAGATACTGTCAAAAAATGTAATTGTAATTTTGGAAGGCTGGTCACTGTAATCATAAACAGAAAAACGTACATCATGTATCTATCAATCAGGGAAATGCAAGCAAATATTTGTTTCCTCTACTCACAATATATTTTTACAGGATTTGGTATCAATTAACACAGTTCCAACCGGAGTGGAGACTATACTATTCCTAAACTATGCAAATGGAAAGTAATTTTTTTGGTTCAATAGCTAATAGATTCTACAATATAATGTACAAATTGAAACATCTAACTCGCAAAAATCTAATATAAATTGAAATCGAACAAGTAATCAATAGTCATCAAATTTCTTAGCCCATGTCACCTTGAGCACTATACGATTAACCAGACCATGTTCAAGGATGAAATTTTCAGAAAATATCAGATCTCCCTGCTATCAGAGACATTCATCTGTCAAAAATGTAACTGGATAGAATTCTTCTATAAGCAACCAAAACAAGAAGTTAATTTCAAAATGAAATGGAGGCGATAAGAACTTTAGGATTGAAGTTTACCTGATCAACAGATCGCTACGAAATAAAAGAGAGACACGAGAAATATCGAAAGATAACTGAGAGAAATCAATAATGGATGAGCGTTCATTGAAGAGGCTTGTGTGAAGGGGGCTAGAGCGTCTGCCTAATGAGAAAATTAAGGCCGCTAGGGTTCAATAGAAAACAATGTATATATAGGGCTAGAGCAGCTACCAACTCAAGGCCGCTAGGGTTCAGTAGAAATCTATAAATTAAATAAATAATATGTGTGTGTGTGTGCGCGTGTATATATATTAGGGTTCAAGAGTAACATTCCATACCTAGAGATAATTTTATATCGGAGGAAGTACTTGCTGGGCCGGGTTGACTACAACCCGAATTAGATCCAATATATGCAATGAGCAAATCCAGATGGTCAATACATATTTGGATCGGTGTCGTCCACAATTTCTGATGGATTCAGATAAAATTCGATTTGTCAATGACCCTAGTTAAGGATGCAATGATCATCACTCTTTGTATGATGAGTGACGAGATGCTTCTACTTTCCTCATTATATGACAATCCAAATAAAAGAATGTCCGAGAAATAAACATAGTACCAATGAAGTCATTCATAGTACTTAAATTAGTATTTGGTGAACACTCCTTATTTGACAGCCATCAAAGCTCCATGAGCCATTTTACAACTCTCTCATCAACACTTTGGAAGCACAATAAATTCAGTTATTCAGATACAGCAGAGCTACATACTCAGTTTCTTGAGAACAAAACAGCTTTTATGCAAGCTAGCAGACATGTTTTGATAAACAAATGTGATTAAAACACAAATGAATATAAAAGAGAATGAACAAAAAATATCAAGATCGTACCTTTAACGAGGTATTTGTCTTCTAGATCCATCATATAAAAATAAAGGATCCTGAAAAATCCTCCCTGTGACAAATAACATGCATTAAATCCTTTGGAACCATTATGGAAAACTAAGATACACAATGTCATAATTCGTAAGGATACAAAATAGGTAAAAAAAAATTGATATTGAAATAACTAAATCAGCATTTGGAGACAAAACATTAAAGAAAAACTTCATTACTTGTGGACCAGAGAACACGCAAAAAAAAGAAGAAAAAAAGACATAAATATTTGAAAATTCACTGCAAATGGGACAGCTTTCATCTTAGTTGGAATATAGGAGTAAAACATCTCTACTATTTTCTTCTTTTCAATAACCAGAACCAAGTAAACACTATAAAAAAAGAGAAAAATTCATACTTTGTCTAATTTAAAGGTAAAAGACCTTTCTTTTAACACTAATTATGCTCTCGTCAGTCTTTACCTCTTTCTCATCACATTCAAAGCAATGCAGTTTGTTCTTTCTCTTATCCTATGCATAGATAGCTCGTTTAATGTTTCTTTTGATTTCCGGGCTTGGGTGGCCGACCCTATTTCTTGTCTTAGCTAGGGTCGGTTTCAACATCCATCTTATGTACTTTTATTTAAACCTTCGGGTTCATTAATAAAAGCTACCTTATTGTTGATCAAAAAAAAAAAAAAAAAAAAACAATGCAGTTCAAAAATCGGACCAAATGTGCACCAAATTACAATGTGAAGTTACAAAACTAAGTATCCGCAGTTCCCAAAAAATAATTAAAAAAAAAAGGCACGCTCTAAAGTCTTAACAGATACAAGTTACTCAATGAAAAAATTCACACACAAAAAGTGAATTAAAAACCTTTCTATCTATTTCCAGACACTAATAAATCACAAAATACCTTAAAATACTTTCCGAAATAACAAAAATCAATAAGCAAATTTAGAAACCAAGCTCATCGAAGCTGAATCAGAAGCAACAACACAAGTATCACAGCATATTTATCGTAACTAATTAGCGTCAAAATATCCGAGCATTGCGTGAATTTCACAGCAGAAGCATCAAAAACGAAAACTTTAAAACACGAATACAAAAAGCGAAACCAAAAAGCAATAAATTTGATAGAACATTACGTGAAAAAATCAGAGCAATTCGAGAAAAAACAAAAGCAAACCCAAAACAAAACGCAGCAAACATGAAACAAAAACGGATCTGAGCTCGCAAAGAGCACGAAAATCGAAGCGGATTGTTTCGTGAAAACAGTACAAAGATAAATAATTAAAAAATCACGAAAACAGGAAGCTTGAACAGTACCTGATAAGAATGGGGAGGAAGCTAGGGTTTTTCCAGGAGCCAGGGCTGAAGATTCTGGTCGCAGCGAGCTCTGAATCCGAAGGAGACGAAGCGACGAGACTTTCGTTGTTGGTTAAGAGACGCTTGTACGAGTCGTTCGCGTTTTGCTACTGAGGGAGCGAACGGAGGCTCACGCTCCTCCCGCGGCGCGTCAGCAAAACCGGTTTAGCTCAAAAACGAGTTGGTAGTTAGCTTCAGCTATTCGAGTGTCGTGTAGTTACAAACCCGACATGTTTAATAATTGTGGTAAAATATTGTACATGAACGTAGCATGTTTAATTGACAAGACAAAATATGTCTTGCACGGAAAGACCAACATGCTTGTGCATGTTATGTCTGCTAGGTATGTCGTGCGAATTAAATAAGAACACGACACGAGAACACAATTAATGAGCTCGAACATATATATGTCTGTATATATATATTGTATTTGTTATTTGTGTTGACACATGAGTTGTCACCTCTACAAGACATGCTACAACATGCGAGACATGACACTATCCAACATGAGTGGATAAACCATCTCAAATTTAATGTAGTTGAGTAAATATGTCAAATAGTAACGAAAAATCATAAAAAGAATCAATTCAACTGGAACTTTTGAGTTAATTTACTAGTACACTCTTTAAGCGGGAGTGATGCATGTGATACAATACGAATTGCTAATCGTGCATGTGTGTTTTTGAAACTTAATGCATACACGACACGATTACAAAACTAATCTAGTGAGCTTAAATTATTCTATTTCGTGTTGTGTCCGTGTCCTGTTGAGGTCCCAATTTGCTGGCTATACTTTTGCTTGTGCCAATAACAAAAGTGTTGTTGGTTTGTGTTTTTTTAACGCTCTTTAGAGTCGCGTGGCTTCACTGCAAAATCCGAGGATGGTCCCTTGGGTATATTTTTGTTCGTCAATCAGTTTATATTGAGAAAAAATGAATAATATAGTACATGAGCCTGCAGGATTTGGTATTCTGATCATCTAATCTCCACCGTCCGATCAGACTAATATTGATTTGATATTAGATGATCCTAGATTAGGGGTCATGGAATTCGTAAATAAATAAAATAATGATTAAATTAAGAAATGGATTAAGACATAAGTGATAAGGTACACGTGGATGAAAGAGAAGTCAACACGTGTCCCTTGGAATCTTGGAATTTGTAGGAAACAATTGGTCAACCAAAGTATCCCATTGGCCTAACACATTAGTTTAATAGTTTTGCATTACGTTGCTTCGGTACCCGAGTCTAAACAAGTCGTGCTTAAAAATCTTTAGTTTTCGCCATATCGTCTTGCCACTTTGTGGTCAAGTTTTAACCGGATGAAAAACTATGTCGTCCTTGTGATTTTACCAAAACGAATCATAATCAGACGGCATCTAATATGATGACGATGACGCCTAATTTAGTGGCCAGAGTTGTAATGACTAGTTAAATCAACACTTTGCCATATTAATGTCTCAAAAGAACTGTGAAAGATCTCATCAATCAACATGTCCTTGTGTCCTTAAAAAACAACATATCCAAGAAGAACCACACACACAATATTGACTATGTCCCCAAACAAGAACAACCCTACTGCATAAATTATAATGCTCGTAACATTAACGAGCCAAACAGTTGCAAACAGACATTAATATCGTTCCAACATATATAAGAAGAGATACGAGGAAAAGCTTTCTTCGAGGAAAGTGCATGTAGATTCTATCCATCAAGTATATATACAATTTCATGACCATATACTAAAATTGGAAAAACAACAGCTTACAATTAATTTATCCATGAAACACCTTCTTCCTCTTGAATGGACATCGTCACACGATTTAATCCACAGAAGCAGCAAATATATGCCTGCCAAAAAAAGTGTTGGTCCAATAAGTTTGTGGCAATATTGCCCAACCATTAGAAAATGTATGTTGTATTGATGTGTACGTACGGGTCAGCAATCATAAGGTTACATAAACTTGCTCTATGCATTACACAAAACAATTCAGCAATGACATGGCAGAAAACGAGAAGAATCTAGGGCTTTTTGTTTATCGGTGAAATAGATTTAAAGTATCCAATCTCAATGGGCCTGTTGATAAGGCTCGAGGAAATGAGAACATTGTACTTGTAGGTTGTAGCATACCATTTAACAACACACAATCTTTGAAAAGGACATTTAAACTATAATGACTCAATCTTGACATCAAAACACGGCATCACAAATTCACTCAAAATCAACCCTAGGATGGGTTGGTTCAGTGTCGTGCTAGCCAACCAATACTTAGTATGGAAATTCAGTAACCAAAATTTACTATCCGACAGCTGCTTCATTTCATAGAATAGGATCAATTCGTGGTCCTACCAGATACCCTTCTTATTCTGAAGTACAATTTCAAATCTGAGCGAAAATTGTCTCGTTGGAAACATGAAACTTTTCAGACAATGCCAGTCAACTTCAAAGATTAGCGCTTTCATTCACAATTTCACAGCCTATAAACACGAAAATAGCCTCTTTTCTTCGAAGATTGAGACTATGTATGATCACACTCCCAATAACTTGTATATCTCCTAATCTATTGATTAGAAGGGTAAGGCGGAAATAATTATCACTCCTCAATGTTCCCATTGACCAGCCAAAGTTACCAAAATAACTCTAGTGGAACAACTTTATGCATATTTAATTGCTAAACTTAACATGTCTTAAGGTCAATCTTTTCCCTAGTGCCACTTATATATAGCTCCATTTTGGATCTCACGTTATGAACGTTCCGTGCCTTGACAGTGAAAAAAGTTAAACTCTTAATATTCTATTACAAAGTATTCAATTCAACACAATCTAAAGATACAGAAGGAAACTTAAAAAGACCGCTTCAAGATATAGTAAATCCAAGTATCATATAGGGATACAAATGCAATACCATCATGCTCATCTTAATATTTTAACTCAAAATCCAAACCCCCGTCCCGGTCTTTCAAAATTGTTCTTAAGGGCGTCGTGTCTGCAATGCATGTTATGTTCATTAATTATTATCCAAAACCTCAAATTTAACAAGGAAAAATCATACTTCCAATCATCTCCATCAATGGTGTTCCATTGGGAACATAACCAGTGAGGAATAATTTCAACCTCTATAGCTTCAATCCTCAATCTCTACAACAACAACCAAGTTAATTCGCAAACAATGTTGGGTTGGCTACACGAATAATTTAGCTCAACTCTTCATGATCTTAAGCTCGTATTCACTATCAATCTCTATCTATAAAAATAAACTGACTTTCTTCTCTAATTCAACTAACAAAACATCACTTTATCAACACAATCATGAACATCAAAATTATAATCAACAATATATTGAGCCAAATTAGAATCCTCAATCTGTAACGAGCCATTTCACAAACAATGTTAGGTCAGCTACACGAATCATCTAGTCACACTCTTCGGGATCTTCTGCTCGTATTCGCTGTCAATCTCTATCAATGAAAATAAATGAACTTTCTTCACTAATTCAACTAACAAAGCATCAATTCATCTAACCGATCACACAATTATGAACACCAAAATCACAATCAACAACAAAAATAGCAAAATTGAAACTGAGCCAAATTGAAATCCTCAATCTCCACCACAACAACAACAAACCATTTGAGGTCATCTACACGAATCATCTAGTCAAACTCTTTGGGATCATCTACTCGTATTCACTCTACAAATGATAAAAATCTAACTATCTACTTAAATTCCACTAACAAACACCAATTCATCAACACAATCACACAATTACGAACATGAAAATCATAAACAACATTAAAAAAATTAGCAAAATCAAAACTGAAACTGAACCAAACCTCTCTAAGACGATGAGCGACCTCGTCCCTGGCAATCCGGAGCCACGTCAAAGTTCTTCGACGGGTACTTGGCCGTCACCATCCCAACCTCGAACACCAAATTCTCGCCGCTGGACCTGATTCCGGTAATCGACCACCACTTGAAGAAAGCCCAAACCCTAATCCCATCGAGCTCAGCGATCTGGCCCTGAACAATCTTACCAGTTACTTTCCTCGAGTAAGTCGCCAGGTAGTTGTCGGGCGGTAGCAGGAACTTGCACGCGCCGCCGAGGTCGACAGAAAACTCGCC